>ONZH01019780.1:0-44326 GCA_900303285.1 Rhinella marina | reverse complement strand
TTCATAAAGCACATAGTTTGTTACATTGTTATACATAATTTCGAAATATTATGCTGATACGTTCATGCATAACATCGGCAAAGTTTGTATGTGGGCTGGTGGAATTTGTGTGGCAGGGCTGCTTTTTAGTCCCAGTCCGGCCCTGCCCTCCAGTGTGCGCTGCGGTGTATAAGCGCGTCCCATTATGATGTCCCCTAGCCTGCACATACCCCACCATACAGCCGAGAGAAGCCGGTCTGTGCAGCCACGCCATCCTGTGTCCCTGTAGCGAACGGAGCGTTCCTGTGGCCCGCCCTTCTCTCCTTCTCTGCCTCTCAGATCTCGCGCGGGGAGCAGCACAGGTGCGCATGTGCGAGATCCATGTGAGAGGCAGAGATCTCGCCTGCGCTGGGTCCTGCCGCCGGCTTTGCTACCTGCATGTCATACGCATTTTAAATAAATTTACCATATTGAAATCAAATCTGACTTTTTTTTTGGAGGAGGGGTAGTCTTATACGATGAGTATATTCCAAATTCTATATTTTTAGGGCAAAAGTTGTGGGTCGTCTTATACGCCGGGTCGTCTTATTCGCCGGAAAATACGGTATGTGACGTACAGTATAGGTCACCTGGACAGAAAATACGGATTGTGGTTTGTGGTGACTGGACAGCTGAACTGTGACACACAGAATGGTTCCACACAGCTGTATGAAATGGATTTATATCACTGAGATAAAACAACAAAAAAACTTTTTTAAAATTTTTTATTTATTTATTTTTTTTATATATTTATATTTTTTTTAACGTGACGTGCAGAAACTATCAGAGAGCAAACTAAGCCCCTGCTGACTGTGGCTATTTTGACTGCAACTCAGACAAATGTCACACAGAGAGAGAGCAAAAGACCTTTTTTAATTACGTGACATACAGAATGTGTCACCTGCACAGAAAATATGGATTGTGCTTTGTATATAGGTGGATAAGTTAGAGCTAAATTACGTATGTTATTACGTACCGTGCAGTATGGAGCAATTACACTGAAACTATTAGATTAGGCAGACTTGGTCTGCTTAAGTGCAACCCAGACAAATATCGCACAGAGATTTTTCTAATGTAGCTGTATAAGTGAAAGCAAAAGACCGTATTTGATTATGTGACGTACAGTATGGGTCACCTGGACAGAAAATACGGATTGTGGTTTGTGGTGAGTGGACAGCTGAACTGTGACACACAGAATGGTTCCACACTGCTGTAAGAAATTGATTTGTATCACTGAGATAAAACAATTAAAAAAAAAAAAGTGTTATATATGGCGATAGCTGCACTACTAGTGCCAGCCAGCCCAGCCAGGAGACAAAAAAAATGTCTTGTAGCCCTTAGAAGGGCTGTTGGGTTCTTTTGAGATCACTCCTGCCTAACAGAGAACTAAATCCAGGCCCTAACACTCTCCCTGAAACGCAGCAGATCTGTCCCTAACCACATCCAGACAGCATCTGAGCCGAGCACTGCGGGCAGTCACTAGTATATTCCAGGGTCACCTGATCAGGCCAGCCAACCCCTGCTATCGACACGTAAGGGCCCCACGTGATGCTGGGTGTACCGCAGAGTCTCCTGGCTTGTGATTGGCTGAGTTTATAGACGCCAAAAATTCAAAATGCGGGAGATGCCATTTCCTCGAACATGGAGAGATACTCGTTCGAGCAGCGAGCACTTACGAGTACCGTAATACTCGAACGAGCACCAAGCTCGGACGAACATGCTCGCTCATCTCTAGATATAACCCAAAAGACTTGAGGCGAAGGTGGTCTCAGGGGGCTGACTACTAATGCACGCCACACTTTCCTGACATTAATTTATTAAAAATTTTAAAACCATGTAATTTCTTTTCACTGCACACATAATTGCTACTTTGGGTTGCTCTATCATATAAAATCCCAATAAAATAAATTTTAGTTTGTGGTTGTAACGTGAAAAAAGGGGAAAATAAGGCACTGTATATACAAAGTTCATATAAGGTAATATAGGGCCTAATGCTCGGTAAAGTTTTAAATATGACTGTGATGGGAAGGGATGCTGCTTGTGGCAGTCATATTTAAACTTATACAGAGTTTGTCCTATATACATTATATGCACATTTATTACAGTAGCAGTGGTGTCAGTCTGTATAGGTTTACTGAGAGACCACATGTGAGTGAGAGGGAGACTCCCCTTACACAGACGAGCAGCTGAAGACAGGGTTAATGTCTGATTATTGAGAACCCTGAGAGACTATGTGTGAGGGAGAGGGAAAGTCGACAGGACTTTGTTTTCCGCCCAGCATAACGGAAACCAGACGACTCCATTATACTTTCCCATAGGCTTCTAGTATGACAGATCAAAATGGAATGCCTCTTAAAGGCTTGCGTTTTGAATTCCTTTTATGGATTGATAGAAAGCAATAACGGAAAGCCATAACGGAATCCATAGCGGCGATGTGAACAAGCTCTTAGTCATAAGTGTTACATTTTGTTCCAATTTCCATTTAGACAATTATATTTAGAGAACTTTTCCAGGAGTCGAGTATTGATGTCCTATCCTTATAGGCCATCAATATCTGATCGGTGGAAGTCCACCACCTGGCACCCCTGAAAATCAACTGTTTTGGGGGAAGGGGGGTGCAGCACTGTGGTGAGCACTGTGACCTCTTTACAGCATATATAATAGTTGTTGGTATTGCAGACGATGGCCATTTCCTTGGGTGGGACTGAGATGCACATAGGCATTGTTACCAATGAACATGACATCACATCACTCAACGGATCACAGCAGCCTCTTTATACAGCTGATAGGTAGGAGTGCCAGGGTCAGCCCCTACAGATCAGGTGTTCATAGCCTATCCCAAGGATAGCTAATCAATATTTTACTCCTGGAAAACCTCTTTAATATAATTATAATTATAATTTAGTATAGTATTATATATTTTGCAGAATACTGTTTTAACAAAGTTTTAACAAATTCTCAGACCTCCACCTCTATTGCAGTTTATATTTCAATTTCTAAACCAACATGTGCAGTGGAATAGAAAGACATTGATATATGTTGCTGGATTAGGTCTCATGTACGCTTGACATAGTGCTGTGGGAAATTGTGCGTTGTAGAACAGGATGCAGGGACAGCTGCAGAATACACAAGAACAGAAAGTCTCAGATGGTGAATAAGATATAACAGCAAGTACAGATTAGTTTCAGCTGCCTTTAATTTCTGCACCTTCAGAAAATAGGAGGTGGTATCAGAATTATTCAATAAAATGTACAGTATTTGCATAGCATCACTTGGTGTTTGTTATTTTCCTGATTTCTTGTCCACCTCACTGAGATGGTGGACGCGCTCAGTTTAAATTTTCAAATGCCACCAGCCAAATCTTCAGTTAGCAGCTGTGACAGTTACAGGGAGAAAGCTGCAGCACAAAAGCCCTGCCTATTGGACCTGACATAAATCTAGCAGAACAATTGGAAAAATGAATGAGGACAACTCCAGATCCATGTGAAGTACAGGGCAGTTAGAAATAGATTGTCATGTAGAGGAACACATACAGATCTCATAGGGCTCCATAGCAAAAGTTTGCACCAAGTTTCCCACCAGTGTATGCACATCAATCACTCCCAGTCAATCCAGAACAAGTGCAATGCCCCAGATTTCTGATGAATTAACGTTTTTTTCCCAAGCGGAAGAAATTTTAATCAATTACAAATTGTACTAAGAAAAAGTAGCCTCCGGCCTCACCTACTGTATCTGCCTTTTATGTCAGAAACAGTGGTACAGGTGTTTCAAATATATGGAGCCAATTCTGAATCTCAGTGTATTTATACTAGAAAAATTGCCACAATACATTGATAAATCTCCTGCTTTTCTGCTACAACAAATCTAGCTGGCTACAGCCACCACTAGAGGGAGCTCAGTGAATAGGAGTTAATACAACTACTGTGGAGGCTGTAATAATCTCTGAATTGCACTCCTCCTAGTGGTAAATGCATGAAAATCAGTGTTTTCTCCTGGAGAAGAGAACAAGTTCCCTGCCAGCCCTCAACACCCCCCAGGCGCCATAGCAGTTGCATGGTCAGCCTCTATTGCAAGTACGCCTCTGGTTTTGTACTATATGATGTCTGATTTTTATTTTTTACATCAATCATGGCATAACCCCTTTAAGTAGAAGAAAAGTATCTGAGATGTCTAGCAATAAATGTGAACCCGTGTTCTCTACTTCAGCCATATAGTAGAGGTGTTACTTTTCATTGTAATCCATCCCAAACTCTGCTGTTCATGAGATCGAGGACTGCTCACCCAGCCCCAGAGTACACAGCACAAGCTGGCCAGGAGGGGTTTAAATAGAGAACTGAGTCCCTGGATCAGCACCGGATAGGTGATTACTCTGTGCTTTATCAGCCAGAAACACTAGAACATAGGAATAGAGCAGCTGAGCAATCAGCCCACTGCTAATGCCCTCCAGCACATGCCTGCTACAAGAAGAAACAGAGCATTGCATCCTGTTGCTAAGCATGCTGTTGCGTCACCAGGAGGGGGCATGGCATCTCTCCAGGCACTGGAGCCCGGACAGGTAAGCTTGTGACTAAAACTCTTGTAAAAACTACTATAAAACAGTCACCAAATTATAAATTTGCCACCAAAAAGACTTGTTTTCAGCTACTAATCTACTTCTAATTTCTGACATAGATTTTATCTATGTGAACATACCCTCAAGGGGTTTTCCAGGACTTGAAAATGTATAGCATCTCCTCTCTACTGACTGGCATGGCTGTTGGAGTACTCACTCCACTTGCCGCTCCATGTTTCAGGCCATTCATTGCCTTCTTTGCCTCTTTCCTCTTGGTGCTTACTCCAGTAGGGCATGTGCTCTTCTAACCTCTTAAAGGACCAGAACATGCAGCCTGTAGTAGCTTTTCTTGGGGTATATAGGACATTAGCTTTTGTGAAGGTGTCTGAACAAAAGGTATCTACCATGTCTAGTCTTGCAAAGGTGTATCATGTGTTCTGACGGCCCATGCCTCACTTTTGTCTATTGACCGTATTCAAGAGCAAACAATAAAAAAACAAATGCTAGGAGCACCAATACTGTCAGAGCTGAAAGTTAATAAAGTACCATAGGAGGAATATGGTACTTGATTAACTTTCAGCTCTGACGGTATTGACGCTCCTAGCATTTGTTTTTTATTGTTCTTGATCTTTACTTCAGTTCACCCCTTGTGGATATAATTGGTTCCAAGGTAGCAGCCTTCACCGATTATAATTGCCACTCATTCATTCAGAATCTCCTCTTCACATCCACCATATTCCATCTCTGCCCTCCTGCCCTCTCCCTCCTTCCCCTTCTCCTCATTGTTATCCTCGTTTTTACTCCTCTTTTTTTTTATTATTGACCTTATTGACACTGTACCATCTACTCTTCTCTATTGCCTGGTTACTGTGTTGCATAAACTCTGCCTGTCCTATGTTCTGCTTGCCCTCTGACCACACTTCTGCCCCTCCCTTTTGTGCCACACACACAGGTATTTTGATCCACTTGGAAAAATATATATTTTGAAACTATATTTCTAGTTAAAAATAAAAAAAATCCCAGTGCTCCTAGATCCTCATGTAAGGTACCTATGTGAGGCTTTTCCCTTTAAAGTTCAGTCTTTGAACTCCAGTCAAGACCTCTTTTCACTAACAGTAAGTTATCATTTTTAAATGTTATTATAGATATATTTGAGCTGCATCTCAGTCACCAGTCTCTCTTTTACAAGCTTGCTAGCTCACAATATTTTTCAGGTAGATTAATGGAAGTATCCTTTAACATAAAAAAATTACTTATAATACTGTACATTTTCTGACAATGATTCCCTGAACCCACTATGATTATAGAAAGGCAAAGAAATATGCCCAAACACATCCCTTCCAACCTTCAAATTTGAACCCCTCATTCTTGTTATGACTTTCCTACAGTGGCATACAAAGGAAAGTTAGGGCCCCATAGCAAAGATCAAACCAGGCCCCCCACACAGGACAGAAGGGTTTCTGCCTAAACGCTTTTCAATGACCCTTGGGCCATTTTTTCACTGCTTCATATGCTAAAAGTTGTTCCTTTAGAGTCCTGACCAAGTTTTCACCTCCAGTAGAAGAGGAGATAATCCCAACTAATACTAGGCCCCCTCTTGCCCTGGGCCTTATAGCAGTCTCATGGTCTGCCGCTATGGTACTTATGCCCCTGCTTTCCCAACATAACCAGAAACTTTTTTTAAAAAAGTGGACAAAATCCATTTCATTCATTTTCCCTGAGTATTTTCCAGTACTTTGTAGTATGTGAACTAAATATCAATATATTAGGTTTTAAATTCTGAGTACCCTCAAGAAACACACTGACCTACTTGGAAGAATTACTGATCAGATTATTCTTATTCTTCTTTTCCTACCAGTATAAGAACCGAATGAATTTTGTGTCCACTGAGTGATATCTAATGTTAGAATAATATCTACTGAATAGCATTTTATTAAATTCTTGAATAAATATATACAAACACTAATAATATTTTTGTATTCTTAAAAAGCAAAGATATAGCTGGGATTTCCCTAAGGGTTTTTTCCAGAAGTACAATATTGATGGCCTATCCTGATTGGTGGGAGTTCTACACCTGGAACCGCAACCGGTCAGCTGTTTGACAAGGCTGTGGGGCTCAGTTGAGCACTGCAACCTCCTCACGTCATAGTAAGCACAGAACCATACATTGTATAGGGGCTGTGCTTGGTATTGCCCTCAGGCCAATTCATTTCAATGGGACTGAGCTGCACATAAGCCATGTGACCAATGAACGAGCAATGCTCTCCAATGTGCCATGCCATGTTCAAATAGCTGATTGGCATGCGTGTTGGGAGTCAGACTCCAACTGATCAGATATTGATATTCCACTCCCTGAAAACATAGAACATAGAAACATAGAAGATTGACGGCAGAAAAAGCCCACCTGGTCCATCTAGTCTGCCCTTTTATTATCCTTTATTGTTATCTTAGGATAGATACATGTTTATCCCAGGCATGTTTAAATTCAGTTACTGTGGATTTATCAACCACCTCTGCTGGAAGTTTGTTCCAAGCTTCTACTACTCTTTCAGTGAAATAATATTTTCTAATGTTGTTCTTGATTTTTCCCCCAACTAACCTCAGATTGTGCCTCCTTGTTCTTGTGTTCAGTTTCTTATTAATAACCCTTCCCTCCTGAACTTTATTCAGTCCTTTAACCAGGGGCGGACACAGACAGCAGCAGAGGGCCCTTGTGCAAGGAATGTGTTTGGGCCCCCCCCCCCCCCCCCCCCCCCCGTTCCCAAACCAAAATCTCAACCTAACCTATGGTGTCCTAACATTACATACAGCAATACAAAACATATAGGGTAAGGCTACTTTCACACCTGCAGCACTACGCTCCGGCCACCTGATTTGGCAGAGAATGCAAGAAATTGGCCGGACACAGACTCAGTCATGCAGAGGTTTGTGTCCTGCTGATTCTCTGCATTTTTTGCCAGATTGTGGCCGGATCTCTGCCTGACCCCATTATAGTTAATGGGGCCGGCGGGCATTCTGTCTGCATCCAGCAGTGCCAGAGCCGGTGAATTCCAGAAGGCTGTTCTCTGCTGGACTAGCCTGCCAGAATCACCAACTCAGATGTGAAAGTAGCCTAATACAGGTCCACATACCTCCTACATCCAGTGACGTCTTCTTAGATGTAGATGTTCTCTTTCCTCATCTTTTCCTTTCAGACCAGACTGCCATGATGATTTCTTCCAGCCATCTCTTCTCTCTGTGGAGTTTGACAAATAGACATCTTAGATTCCTACTTTTCTATCATTCTTCCACCTTCTTGAACTCCTCATCCTGCCACTCCCAATACTGTGCCCGCTGTGCTCCCCAAAAACTATACTGCAGAAACAGTCCCCCTCAAATACTACCGCCTTCAGTAATTAAAATAACTGCACCCAGGAAATAGTGTCCCTGACACTAAATTATAACCAAAATGTTCCCCAAAAATAACTGTGCTAAGCTGATAGTAATAGTCCCAACAATAGAAATAATTAGTGCCCACCGGCCAGCCAATGTCCCCATAGTGCCCTCATAATGTGCCAATGCCCCCTACTATGTACCCAAAAAACCCTCTTAGTGCCCCTATACAATGACCCCAATAGTGCTCCTCTCCCCCCCTTCTCCATAGTGCCCCCATGTCTGCCAGAATATAAGATAGGGCCCCCATAGTGATCCTCGCCCTCCATAGTGCCAGTATATATATAGGGCCCCCCATAGTCGTCCTCCTCCTCCAGAGTGCCCCCCATAATGCTCCCCCTCCATAGTGGCCCCCCATAGTGCTCCTCCTCCATAGTGGCCCCCCATAGTGCTCCTCCTCCATAGTGGCCCCCCATAGTGCTCCTCCTCCATAGTGGCCCCCCATAGTGCTCCTCCTCCATAGTGGCCCCCCATAATGCTCCTCCTCCATAGTGGCCCCCCATAGTGCTCCTCCTCCATAGTGGCCCCCCATAGTGCTCCTCCCCCATAGTGCTCCCCCTCCATAGTGGCCCCCCATAGTGCTCCCCCTCCATAGTGGCCCCCCCTAGTGCTCCCCCTCCATAGTGGCCCCCCATAGTGCTCCTCCTCCATAGTAGCCCCCATAGTGTTCCTTCTCCATAGTGGCCCCCCATAGTGCTCCCCCTCCATAGTGGCCCCCATAGTGCTCCCCCTCCATAGTGCTCCTCCTCCATAGTGCTCCTCCTCCATAGTGGCCCCCCATAGTGCTCCTCCTCCATAGTAGCCCCCATAGTGTTCCTTCTCCATAGTGGCCCCCCATAGTGCTCCCCCTCCATAGTGCTCCCCCTCCATAGTGGCCCCCCATAGTGCTCCTCCTCCATAGTAGCCCCCATAGTGTTCCTTCTCCATAGTGGCCCCCCATAGTGCTCCTCCTCCATAGTGGCCCCCCATAGTGCTCCTCCTCCATAGTGGCCCCCATAGTGTTCCTTCTCCATTGTGCTCCCCCTCCAAAGTGGCCCCCATAGTGCCTCTCCTCCATAGTGCTCCTCCCCATAGTGCCCCCACTGAGTGCCAACTTAAATAAAAAAAAATTAACAGTTATACTTACCTCCTTGCCTCTGTCAGCGACGCGATGCAGGCCTCTTCCGGCCTGTGTCCCGCGCTGTACGGCTCAGGCGGCGCGATGACGTCATCGCGCCGCCTGTGCCGGCCTCTGATAGGCTACAGGCCTAGTGCCTGCAGCCTATCAGAGGAACGGGGAAGGGACACGCCTCTCCCTCCCTTGACCCGCATTATCCATCTGTATCGCCATCCTAAGGACGGCGATACAGATGACTATAGAGATGAGCGCTTCCAAAATGGAAGCGCTCATCTCTACCTGCCGCCGGGAAGAAAGGGCCCCCCTCCGGTCCCGGGCCCCGGTGCAGCCGAACCGGCTGCACCGCGGTATGTCCGCCCCTGCCTTTAACATATTTAAAGGTTTCAATCATGTCCCCCCTTTCTCTTCTTTCCTCCAGACTATACATATTAAGAACTCTGAGTCTTTCTTGATAAGTTCTATGCTTTAGACCTTCCACCATTTTTGTTGCTCTTCTTTGGGCCCGTTCTATTTTAGCAATATCCTTTTGAAGGTGAGGTCTCCAGAATTGAACACAGTATTCCAGATGTGGTCTCACTAGAGCTCTATACAGAGGGATCACAATCTCCCTCTTTCTGCTTGTTATACCTCTAGCTATGCAGCCAAGCATACGATTTGCTTTCCCTACCGCCTGGTTGCATTGGTTACTCATTTTGAGGCTGTCAGAGATGACTACCCCCAAATCCTTCTCTTCTGAAGTCTTTGTTAACACAGAACTGCCAATACGATACTCAGATAGGGGATTTCTTCTCCCCAAGTTGGAGAAACATTGAACTGCAGTTTCCATTGTTTTGACCACTTATCTAATAAAGTAAAATCATTTTTTATAATTTAGAAATTTTGTAAAAATTCAGAAAAAGTATATAGGCAAGTGATACAGGTATTTATATGTGTGAAGTTGTACATAAAATAGGTCTCACCTAGTTGAAAGTGTACAGTAAACACCATAAAAAAATCACTGGAAAATGAAAAATACTAAAGTGTTTGCCACTTTGGCAAATGGCATTCATCATGTAGAGAAAGTTAATGCAAGGCAGTTACTAATGTATTGTGATTGTCTATATTGCTTCCTTTGCTGTCTTCATTCATTTTTCCATCACATTATACACTGTTCATATCCAGGGGTTATGACCACTCTGCAATCCAGCAGCAGTGGCCGTGTTTGCACATTATAGGAAAAGGTACCAGCCTCTCTGGTAGCCAGGATGTTGGAGCTCGTATAAGCCATCACAAGCATGGTCACCTATATTGTATTGCAGGGTGGTTGTAACCATGAAAACGAGCAGTGGATAATGTGATGGAAAAATGGATCAAACCAGTAAAGGAGGCAATATGGACAATCACAATACATTAGTAACTGCCTTGTATTAACTTTGTCTACATAATAAATGTCATTTGATGAAGTGAGACAATCCTTTTAAAGAAACATGGGGAGGATGTATTAAGAAAAACAGAGTAGTTGCTTACGGCAAATAATCAGGTTACTTTTTTCATTTTTTTAAGGGCCTTTAAAAAGTGAAAGTGTGGAATCTGAATAGTTCATTGAGTCTCATATATTAAATGTCATGAAATCCATATGCTTTACCTGTACATGCCTCAAAAGTATGGCAATTGGCTGTAAACTACAAGCATTACACGGCTGAGCGACACACTACTGACCCATGATAGTTGGACTCCATTTGTATGAAGATATTCTCCCATAGAAGCAATGCTCCATATTGCACCATATGAAATGTGAGGCAAATGGAGCATTTATGCACCCTTATGACAGCACTATCGAGCATCCTTACCAAATGAAACTGTAACAGCATCATGGGCATAAGACCTAAAACCATGTACAGTATGAAGCACTTCATGTGTGTAGTATGTTTACTTTTCTCCTTATATAGTGATATAGTGAACCCTTTTAAACCAGACATACTGGCTTGTAGGGCTCATCATGCTGATTATAATAATATTTCTTTTGTCTCTACGCGATACACAGCTACAGAGATATCTGCTTTTATATTCATATGCAAATGAAAACTTTGAGCACCAGGAGGTGGGGCTGAATCATTTGAGCACTGCTTTGTAACACCCCCTATACTCTACACACTCCCCACTACCCATGATTGACAGGGTTGGACATGCTGAGGGCAGATCCCTGTCCTAGAGCTGTGTGTGGGCATGTAAATATCATATCATTTTTTTATTATCATTATTATTATTATTATTATTCAAACCTGGGATCTCTACATGCAAAACCAATCACTTCACCACTAAACTATAACATTACCACTAGAGATATTCATATTTTGAAATTCGTTCACACTTCCTTTGGTGGTAAAAGGTGAATTGCGTCTTTAGAGACATTCCGTTACTCATTCCGTCATAATTGAAGTCCGGTCTCCGTTATGCAGGAACATAAACTTGGATGCATATAAAAATTAATATGTGGTGCTCAATCTGACATGTCATAAGAGTAAAATCAGGAAACACCTGGCAGCTGAGACCAGCACTGATTGATCCTGTTCTTAATGGAGGTAGCCTCTAATTTGCAATCCCCCTCTAATGAAAGCTATGAAACCTCTGACATGTCAAAAAAGTCAAATTTAGGAAACCCCCTTTTAGCAACTCAAGATTGCACAGATTTAGAGAAACCAGTGAAATGTACAGATGTAGCAACATTACCCTCAAAGCGGATCTACCAGGATGGTCACTGTAACGTGTAATGCTTTAAGCCTGTCAAGATAACAGTGGCTACATCTGTGTGACAGAACAAGCACAAATATGGCTAAAGTTATTCCACAGTGAGAATATCAAATCATTTTAGAGCCTCAGGAATAGCCTGGTGTTTCACTTATCTTCTCCCTTGAGCAAGAATGTCAGATAGAACAGAAAACAGCTTACAATGACATTCAGTAGGTTCAGCGCTTGTTATGAACAGCAGAAAGTCTACTGGGATTATATTCTAAAAACACATTCTGTTATGGCGCTTCATGGAACAGTCTCTCAGGATACCTCAAATCCTCATATGGCTTTCAATCTACCCTTGAGTTATGAAGTTATAGCTTATACTTCAATGTGCTACCATATCTTTCCAAATTGGCTGTGATTTCCATACATTCTTTTGTTTTTTTCTCTTGTACCCAATGCATACAGTACCTGTTGTTATCTTATTTATGTATACCTTGTAAACACCACTAAAACCAACAAATAAAACATTCTGCTGTTCTCATGGTAAAATATTACATTTTTTAAAAATAAAACTTAATGGGGAAGATTTACTATTCCTATAGATGGCATAAACTTACACAGGCTCTGTGGAGACACATGAAATTTATCACACAGGGCTCAGTCTGGATTATTAGTTTGTTGCCTGGCTAGACACTTTTGTCTAACTTTATACCAACAATTGCTAGAAAACTTGTGCAAATTTTGCACAAAATAATGGTAGTGCACATACATCTACATGCTTCTGGTTTCATATAGCGGCATAAAGGTAGTGTTTGAAATGTAGAAAATATTTTGGCTTGCTCCAATTGATGCAGGATGCAATAGATGCTGTATGTTTGCAGGTAATCAACATAGATGCAATGGTAGCATCTAGAGATGAGCGAAGTTTTGAAAAATTAGATTTGGCAATGTCGCCAAAGTTAGCCAAGAAATTTGATTAATTACAAATTAATTTGTCACAAATCACTATAAATCAGGTATATATACCCCGGCCACTCTGTCTTAGAGTATGGCTGTGCTGCGGGCGGGTTGCAGCCATGCTGCATTGAAGAACTACAAAGCCAATTATCCCACAGCTGCCGTTCATTTAATAATGAAGACTGTATAGTTCTTCTTCATTGTTAATGGCTATGTGGCACCTTTAATGCACCTTTAAACAGGGGCTGTTGCCGGTATGGGGTTTGACTAGTTAGCTGGGGGGACAATATGCATATTATTGCTGTTCTGGCCTGAAATCTCCTGCAGGTTATTTGACAGTAAATACAGAATATTAATCAGCTAAAGTATACCTACTTATCCAATCTGAACATTCTCCTGCCCTAGAGGTGGGAGCCCGTCTTCTCCCATCTGCTTTTTCTCCTTTTCCACATAATCTAATATCGATGAGAATATGTCATCAGGAACATCCAGCAACTCTTCTCTCTGCATTTTGCTAACTTTTCTAGGACATGGAGACTTTGAAGGATTATTTGGAAGAAGTAAAAGTGGGAAAAGATTAAGATGCTCATTATTAAGACCTAAACCCCCCTTCCCCCAAAGGGTGCAGACTGGATAGTATTGGTTGGCATGCTGGCAGTGGAATAATAAAGAATTCCATCTTATTGGTATTGAATTGCATTTCTTAGTTTATGTAGTTTTTGTAGGAATAAGTAAATGTAGGAATAAATAAAAAAAAACTGATGCTGAATAAGGCCCCATTCACACGACCGTATTAATGGGGCCGTATCTATCCGCAAAAAAAAATAGATGCGGCCCCATTCACCTCTATGGGGCCGGGAGCCACGGCACGGAGCTAGCTCCGTGCCACGGCTCTTTTGAAGCATGTCCTATACTTGTCCGTGCGCACGGACAAGTACAGGCATTTTCAATGGGGCCGCACGGCGTGTGTTCCAAGCACTGCGGAACACATGCCGGGCGGCCCCCATATATTTGCGGGTCCGCAGTAATGCGGGCCCGCAAATATACGGTCGTGTGAATGGGGCCTAAGTCTCCCTGCACTCTCCCACTCCAGTATTCTTCTATTAATCGTTTTCAGAAACATTGTCCCTAGCGCATGAGCGTTTTCCATGTCTCTCCCTATGCTTAGCAATGACGGAGACTGCGTGGGTTGAGGGTTTTAAAGGGCTGTGACATCACATTGGATGGCTCTCTGCAGATCTTGAATTCCTGGGCTTCTCACTTTCAGTTTATAATATGTGCAGCTGCCATTTTAGGAAAAAATGATTCTTTACTACGAAGCACGAGGGAATTTGAATTTGTTGTGAACTGAAGTTTACAGAAACTTGGCTGAACACTAGTAGCATCACTACTGTCAACTCTCAAGGAGCTGTAGTTTTCAAAAAGCTGTAGCAGTCAATATATGGAATATTTTCATCTCTCTCTGTTGTAGCATTTACCATTCATCTTTGCTATACATTTACTTGCTATCTCTTTGTTTCATATGACTAATAAAACCTTTGACAACAAAAGTGAGGAACATGAATACAGTAGATAGAGTTGGAACTAGTGTGATGTTACATTGGATATCTGCAATGGACAGGACAAGGGAGAAGATATTGTCAATGTGTAATTGCTAAATTATGGATATGCCATAAATATTTATGATGAAAACACCTCCTAGCCTTTAAAGGGGTTGTCTCATCTTGCCTAATGGGGGCATATCGCTAGGATATGCCCCCATTGTCTTATAGGTGCGGGTCCCACCGTTGGGACCCGCACGTATATCGAGAACGGGGCCCCGCAAGGTGGTGGCTGGAGGACTCCGGTCCGGCCACCACCAAGCCGGCTCCCCATAGAAATGAATGGGAGCGCACCGCACTTGCGCGGCCACCGCTCCTATTCATTTCTATGGAGCCGACGGAAATAGCCGAGCCAGCGCTCGGCTATCTTCGCCGGCCACATTGAAAATGAATGGAGGCGGCTGCTCATGCGCAGTGCGCCCCCGTTCGCTTTCGGGGCCCCGTTCTCGATATAGGTGCGGGTCCCAGCGGTGGGACCCGCACCTATAAGACAATGGGGGCATATCCTAGCGATATGCCCCCATTAGGCAAGATGAGACAACCCCTTTAAGGCTATATTCTGAAGGGTTACAAAAGCTATGTACACCTTTTGGGGGCAATTTCTGTTATTATTACATCGTACTCATATTGAGCTAAAAATAATTTGTTTTAATTAGCCTTTATTGAGAATTTTGAGCCTCTTTCTCTGTACATCCTTGAGATTCTCTAGTAGTAAGTTCTGTATTTTTAGTTTCAGCCAGGCAGCTCAGCTGACAGTTTATTATCTCTGCTATCTGACCTTATAAGCCAGGGTTCGGACTGGGGTGTCTAGGGCCCACCAGTAAAATTCCCTCTGGGGGCCCACTGTAAAGCTCACTCTGGGGGCCCACATGCATATGCTACCTGCCCACACTATCCAGTCTTTTATATGGTGTGAGGCAGCGACAGGTAAGGCAGTGACAGGTGCCTTATTTGAGGGAAGATACGTGTCACCCAGAATGCTGCAGGAAGCATTCTGAGTAGGAGTTCGGTTTATTAGGAGCGTGCCATCAAGGTGCCCAGCCTTGGTGGGGTAAAGGCCAGCAACTCTGTGTTCACTGAGGTAGTCAGTGAACACCCCAATAGCTAGAGTAGCTGGTTCCAGCTAGTCCGGGTCTGGCTTTTAATGGGAACAGGCAATGTGCTGGGTGGGTGCCTGTTCCCCATGCTCCAGTTCAGGTTTTCAGGTGTGCTCATGTCCAGCATTTCTATTTAATCCTGCTGCTGGACTGAGGTGTGTCTCAGTCTGGAGAAGTGGGCAGTCAGTGTGAGGCAACACTGACTGTGTGTGCTGCATTTATTTGACCCGGCTGTGATCCGGAATTACGGCTGTATCATTTGCAGAGCTAAATAAACAAGGACTTTGGAGAAGTTTGTGGTGTCCCTGCCTCTTTTCACTGGTCAAGTGAGTACGATTCCTTACATTTGGTGGAGGATGCGGGCATCAGACCAGTGAGGCAAACACAATTGTGCATGTCCTGGATAAAGCCGGCCAAGTTTTGCCCTAAGACAGCGGACAAGATGGAGGCCATGTTACAGCAGCTGGTCCAGGCGAACGCCCAACAGGCCGAGTCCAATGCCCAACAGCAACAGACTAACAACTTGTTGATTCAACAGATTGCGGCCCTGCAAGAGACCCTGCGTTTGTCTCAGCAAGTGACCCCACCAGCAGTGACCCCGTTTCCGTCTGCAGCCCGGGATAAAGTCCGGTCAGCGCTGAGGAGAATGAGTCCAGAGGACGACGAGGAGGCCTTCCTTACGGTGTTTGAAAGAACCACGGAGCAGGAAAACCTGCTATCCAACCAGTGGGCTGAAGTGGTGGCACCATTCCTGGTAGGAGATGCCCAGAAAGCCTATTTTGACCTCAGCCATGAGGACGCCCAGGACTATAAGAAACTCAAAGGTGAGGTTTTGGCTCGGATGGGGGTCAACACTTATGTGCGAGCGCAAAGGGTGTTCCAGTGGGTGTTTTCAGAGTCCCAACCTGCCAGGTCTCAGGCATATGACTTGTTGCACCTGGTGAAGAAGTGGCTCAAACCTGAGACTTTAAGCCCTGCCCAAATGATTGAGAGGGTGGTAGTTGACCGGTTTGTATGCACTCTGCCAGGCGCTATTCAGCGCTGGGTGGGTCAAGGAGACCCAGGCAACCTTGACCAGCTGGTTAGCCTGGTCGAGCGGTATATGGTGACCCAGGACTTGGTAAGGGGTTCTGCGCGTCCAAGGGACGCGCGCCAGCCCCCCACCCAGCCTAGGGAGCCTGGGAAAAGGTCATGTCTCCCTGTGGGGGGTCACGCAAACCAAATCCCTGTTAAGCGAGACCCGGGGTCCCGCGAGGCCACTGTAATTCGATACTGGCGCTGCCACGGTCCAGGACATATGGCTGCAAACTGCCCCTTAACTTCTGAACCCATGGACTATGGGTTCGCTCGCCGGTACTCCTTCTATGCCCGGCCTGTGTGTACCGCTGACCCCCTGTTGGCTACGGATACACCCCCCTGTGTCAGGTCTCTATTAACGGGTACCAGGTCAAGGCACTGCTGGATTCTGGGAGCCTGGTGACCCTCGTGCGTGGGTCGCTGGTGTCAGAAGAAGTCCCAACGAATCAAAAATTAGCTATAGTCTGTATTCATGGTGATCTGCGGGAGTATCCCACAACGAGGATTACCCTGTCCACAGCAAGTGGGGATGTACAACACGTTGTGGCGGTAGTACAACATCTTCCCTATAACGCCATTTTGGGAAGAGACTTACCTATATTCTGGACTTTGTGGAAGGACAGAATGCGTTCTCTGGGGGAGGAAATCTGTCCGGGTCCGGAACCCAAAGACCCCGACTCCGGGGTACCAGCCGTAGGGGTCACCACCACAGATCTAGAGTGTAATCCCGATAGGTTTCCCTTAGAGGTATTGGCTGGAGAGACTGTCGAAACTCCATCCCTCCCAGATCTCGAGGTGTCACAGGACACATTCGGGACCGCCCAGCTCCAGGATCCTACGCTGATATGGGCGAGAGAAAGGGTATCAGTAATTAATGGGGTAGCCCAGTACCCAGGTGCAGAATCAGAGTTTCTACACATGGCCATTAACCAAGAATTATTGTACAGGGTGGACAAGGTACAACAAGAGGTAATAGAGCAGTTGGTGATACCACAGCCTTACCGCCGTATGATATTAGACATGGCCCACATGCATGTACTGGGAGGACATCTTGGGGTTAAAAAGACCCAAGAACGAATAATGCAGAGGTTCTTTTGGCCTAGCATATATAAGGAGGTTCGGAGCTTCTGTCAGTCCTGTCCTGTGTGTCAGATAACTAGCCCCCAGCCACACTACCGTAGCCCCTTACTACCTATGCCAATCATAGAGGTGCCGTTCGAAAGAATAGCGATGGATCTGGTGGGACCAATAAATAAGTCGGCCAGAGGTCACCAGCATATCTTGGTGGTCCTAGATTATGCTACCAGATATCCTGAGGCAATTCCACTGTGCCATACGTCGGCTAAGCTTATAGCCAAAGAATTAATGGAAATGTTTTCTCGCGTAGGGATACCTAAGGAGATCTTGACGGATCAGGGGACTCCCTTCATGTCTAAGGTCATGAAGGAACTCTGCCGGTTGTTAAATGTTAAACACTTACACACGTCCGTGTACCATCCCCAAACAGACGGACTGGTGGAAAGGTTTAACAAAACTCTAAAGAACATGCTCAAGAGAGCTGTATCTAAAGATGGGAAAGACTGGGATCTCCTGCTGCCGTATGTATTGTTCGCTGTGCGAGACGTGCCCCAGGTATCCATTGGGTTCTCACCCTTTGAATTATTGTATGGCAGGCACCCCCGGGGTTTGCTTGACGTTGCTAAAGAGGCATGGGAGCAACAGCCCACCCCACATAAGAGTGTCATCGAACATATAGAGAAAATGCAGGAAAGGATGGAGACAGTTCTGCCGATTGTCCGGGAACATATGGCTCAGAGCCGGGTATACAACCGGGCAGCCAGGGTGAGGACCTTTAACCCAGGTGACCGGGTACTGGTACTTATACCCACAGTTGACAGTAAGTTCCTTGCAAGATGGCAAGGGCCCTACGAAGTGATAGAGAAAGTGGGGACAGTAAATTACAAGGTATGCCAGCCAGGTCGGTGAAAGCCAGAACAGGTGTACCATGTCAATTTATTAAAGCCATGGAAAGATAGAAAAAGTCTACTGGTGGACAACCCGCTCTCGGTTTCCTCTGTGAAGAAGGCTCCATCTTCACCGGTGGTCTCCGAGAAAGCTTCCGCCACAGTGAAAATAGCGGGTGGCCTGTCTACTAAACAAGGTCAAGAGGTCAGGGAGTTCGTGAGTCGGAATAGGGAAGTTTTCTCCGAACTTCCTGGACGTACATCCATAATCCAACATG
Organism: Rhinella marina; assembly: GCA_900303285.1. NCBI lineage: Eukaryota > Metazoa > Chordata > Amphibia > Anura > Bufonidae > Rhinella > Rhinella marina. The sequence goes on along the minus strand of ONZH01019780.1, from coordinate 25,518 downwards.
ACATTGTCACTGAGCCCCAGGTCAAAGTTCGCTTAAAGCCTTATCGGATACCTGAGGCTCGGCGACAAGCCATATCTGAGGAAGTGAAGTCAATGCTGCAACTAGGGGTCATTGAAGAGTCTCGGAGTGAGTGGGCTAGTCCAATAGTCCTAATACCATAACCAGATGGTACGTGACGATTCTGTAACGATTTTCGGAAGCTCAATGAGGTCTCAAAATTTGACGCCTACCCAATGCCCCGAGCTGATGAGTTAATAGAGAGATTGGGACAAGCACGGTACTTTTCGGTCTTAGATCTTACAAAAGGGTATTGGCAGATGCCCTTAACTGAGGCTGCAAAGGAAAAAAACTGCTTTTGTCACCCCCGAAGGGCTGTATCAATACAAGGTGTTGCCCTTTGGGTTACATGGTGCTCCAGCCACGTTCCAGCGGCTAATGGATATCATCCTCCGGCCCCATCGACGGTATGCTTCGGCATACCTCGATGATATAGTGGTATTTAGCACGGACTGGGAGAGTCACCTACCGAAGGTGCAGGCGGTAGTGGATTCTCTCCGAAAAGCGGGATTAACCACCAACCCCAAGAAGTGTACGATAGGGTTGGAAGAGGCTAGGTACCTGGGATATGTAATTGGACGGGGAGTCTTCAAACCCCAGGTAAATAAGATAGAAGCTATACAGAACTGGCCCAGCCCCCTGACGACGAGGCAGGTGAAAGCCTTCCTAGGGTTAATGGGATGTTACCGGAGGTTTATTCCCAATTTTGCCACTTTGTCAGCTCCATTGACAGATCTTCTAAAAGGTCGGAAGTCCGTAATGGTCCACTGGAATGTTCAGGCAGAGAAGGCCTTCAGAGCATTGAAGTCTGTGTTGTGTGGGACATCGGTCCTGGTTACACCTGACTTCAATAAAGAATTTATTGTACAGACAGATGCCTCTGAGGTAGGGCTAGGTGCAGTGCTGTCTCAGGAGGTTATCGGGGAGGAGCATCCCGTTAGTTTCCTGAGCCGTAAGCTAACGCCAGCGGAAACGAGGTACAGCATAATGGAGAGGGAGTGCCTGGCCTTTAAGTGGGCACTCGAGTCTCTCCGCTATTATCTGCTGGGGAGGACGTTCCGTCTGGTGACTGATCATTCACCTCTCACGTGGATGAGCCAGGCGAAGGAGAGAAATGCTCGGGTTACCAGATGGTTCCTCTCCATGCAAAACTTCAAGTTTACAGTGGAGCACAGGGCAGGGACGCTGCAGGGGAATGCAGATGCTCTGTCCAGAGTCCACTGCATGGCATGTGTTCACCCCCACAGGTTTGAACAAAGGGGGGGGGTATGTGAGGCAGCGACAGGTAAGGCAGTGACAGGTGCCGTATTTGAGGGAAGATACGTGTCACCCAGAATGCTGCAGGAAGCATTCTGAGTAGGAGTTCGGTTTATTAGGAGCGTGCCACCAAGGTGCCCAGCCTTGGTGGGGTAAAGGCCAGCAACTCTGTGTTCACTGAGGTAGTCAGTGAACACCCCAATAGTTAGAGTAGCTGGTTCCAGCTAGTCCGGGTCTGGCTTTTACTGGGAACAGGCAATGTGCTGGGTGGGTGCCTGTTCCCCATGCTCCAGTTCAGGTTTTCAGGTGTGCTCATGTCCAGCATTTCTATTTAATCCTGCTGCTGGACTGAGGTGTGTCTCAGGCTGGAGAAGTGAGCAGTCAGTGTGGGGCAACACTGACTGTGTGTGCTGCATTTATTTGACCCGGCTGTGATCCGGAATTACGGCTGTATCATTTGCAGAGCTAAATAAACAAGGACTTTGGAGAAGTTTGTGGTGTCCCTGCCTCTTTTCACTGGTCAAGTGAGTACGATTCCTTACAATGGACATAGGCAATGTACTGCATAGCATCTTAGGCAGCCTATTTATAGGTCAGTCTACTGTGCCGTGTGTCACTTGTGCAGGAGGTGGGGGACTAGAGGCCTACCTAGCTCAGGGGCCCACCGGGGGATTCACCTGTTCCCCTGTGGGCCAGTCCGAGCCTGTTATAAGCACTCATTATACCTCAATTCTTATCTTACTGACAAGAATAATGCTTAAGGCTACTTTCACACTAGCGTTAGCACGGATCCGGCACCTAAAGGGTGCCGACGGATCCGTGCTAACGCTATACATGTGTGGAGCCGGAGCAGCGCTCCGGCCCCACACATGACACACATTAAAACAACACACAGACTACATACAAACAAACATACAGACATACAGACATACAGACAAACATACATACATACATACATACTCACATACTCCCGGGACGCCGGCAGAACGTCTTCACGCGCCTCCTGCGCGCAGTGATGACGATTCCCCACAGCGCCCTCTGCTGGGCGCAGTGGGGAAACGTCATCGCAGCGTGCAGGAGGCGCGTGAAGACGTTCTGCCGGCGTCCCGGGAGTATGTGAGTATATATGTATGTCTGTATGTTTGTATGTATGTCTGTATGTTTGTTTGTATGTAGTCTGTGTGTATGTATGCCGGATCCGGAATGCCCCCCATTGGAAATCAATGGAGGACAGATCCGGATTACTGGTGTGTCCACACCAAACGGATCCGTCCCCATTGACTTCCATTGGGGGTCATTCCGGATCCGTCTTGGTGCGGATGCCTGGACCGGAGAGCAAACCGCAGCATGCTGCGGTTTGTTCTCCGGTCTGAAGACGGAACGGAATGCTTTCAGGAGCATTCCGTTGTCTTCAGTTCAGTTTTGTCCCCATTGACAATGAATGGGGACAAAACTGAAGCGTTTTTTTCCGGTATTGAGCCCCTTTGACGGAACTCAATACCGGAATTTAAAAACGCTAGTGTGAAAGTAGCCTAAGTAAGTGTGTTTAACCTTTTAGTGATTTAGAGATAAGGTTATTATTAGACCATAAAATGGAAGTGAAAGTACAATTCACAAAGCTTGACAAACAGTTCACCTTTTGTGAAAGAACAGCTGAATATATTTTTTTAATAAAGACCAAATTAAACAATCATTTTTCAAAATGAGTAAAATGCAATGATGAAAAAAATGCCCTTGAAGAAGTACATAGCCTTTAACCACTAGTTTTGGTTCATGGATAATTAAAACAGATCTGTCATCATTCTATACTGCCGAGTTTTAGGCCAGCAAAGTATGGGGACAGGTCAGCTCTACTATTTTCATTTTTCAGCCCCGGTCTTCCTGGAGCAATAGCTTTTTTACTTTTCTGTTCACACTTCATCTTCAGGACAAATTGTACTTTCTAATGCCACCACTTAATGTTGCATAGTGGAAAGATGGTAAAAAAAAAGAAAAATCCAAATAGGGTGGAATTGGAAAAAAAAAAACACAATCCCACCAGTTTTATAGGTTTGTTTTTATGGTGTTCCCTGTGCACTGAAACTGACCCGTTGCCATCATTCTGTATGTTTGTATACTTTTTATTGCCTTTTAATGCTTGAAACAAACTAGAGATGAGTAAAGTATTTGAAAATTTGATTTGGCTGCTTCACCGAATTTTACAAAAAAATTTACTTTGTGACAAATTACTTTGTAACGAAGCACATTAGTTTGCAAGTAGTAGGTGCAATGACAAGAAGCAGTGATTGCGCCGCCCCCCCCATCATTGTAACCCTCAGATGCCATGTTCATACATGATTGCAGCATCTGATATACATAACACTGTGAAAATTTTAAAAAAAATCATACTTACCTGCTCCATTTGCTCATGATGGGCCGGCTGCCGTCATCTTGCCTGAAGAGTTTGTGTGAAATCTCGCACAGTTTGACATGACATCATCACACCGGCCAGCATGGTGACGTCATACCTCAGCACGCATGGGATTTCGGGCGAAATCTTCACGCAAGATGGTGCAGGCCGGCTTGCTGTGAGCAAATGGAGCAGGTTAGTATGATGTATGTTTTTTTTTTTTAGTTTTTTGCACGTTTGTTTTTTTCAAGTTAAATCGATTCGCTACCACAAGGCACAAGGACATTTGGCTTTGTGGCGAATAGAATTTATTCTGAAATTCTGATCGAATCCCACTTCGATTGTGGACTTCGATTCGCTCAACACTGAAAAAAACCTTTGGAAAAAATAAATTTTTTCTTTTCATTGCCATTTTCTGACCACAATAAGTCTTTTATAGTTACATCTAAGGAGCTGTGTGAGGGCTCATTTTCTGCGGGATCTGTAGTTTTTATTGATACCATTCAGGGGTGTGTATGACTTTTTGATCACTTTTTATTCAATTCTGTAATGGAGATGAAGTGATGAAAAAAGGTTGAATAGGCCATTTTGACTTTTTTTCTGATGCTCTTAGCATTAATGTAGGAGCACCAGGCACTTATGTATCTGGTCAGCGTTTATGCAGGTAAAAATTTAGGAGGAGGCAGCCCACACATGCTAATTGGTGGGGGTTGCAGAAGTTGGACCCCCAGTGATCTGATTTTGATTAGGAAACCAGAAAACCCCTTTAATTGCAGCATGCATAAGTGTTTTCTTCTAGCAACATGTTTTCACTGTTGAAGTGCATTTTTTTGGGTCTATGGATTTGTATTGAAATCACAGCATGCCCCAGGCCTGGTGATTTTTCTCTCATTGCCTGGCATATTTGTCCTATAGACATATGCAGTACCTAAAGGATATCTGCTATTGTTTTATTGTATACATTTAACCCGTTCGCGCCCAGCGCCGTACATGTACGGCGCTGGGGCGATTCGGGCACATGGCGCCCGCTCGCGGGTGCGGCGGGCGTCATGGCCGGCAAGTCTCTGCTGTTTCTAACAGCAGAGACTTGCCGCTACTTACCGCCATCGGCGGCGTCTTCCTCGGAGATTAGATGCCGTGATCACACGTGATCACGGCATCTAGTTGCGTCTCAACCCGGAAGCATTCGCTTCCAGGTGGTGTACAGACACCCCGTGTGGCCAATCGGGGTGTCTGTACACCATATGAAAACTGTAATCCTCGCTGGTGAGGATTACAGTTTTCAAAGTGCAATTCTTATTCTGGCCACTAGATGGCAGGCCAGGATAAGAAATGAGCAATTCATGGATTTCTGAGTCTATAAAATCCATAATTGCTCATAAAGAAAAAAAAAAAAAAAGCCACAATATATAAGCCCATATTTGAGATTTCCAATAGTAAAAAAAAAAATTAAAAAAAAATGTTAAATATATAAAAAATAAAAAAGATGTAAAAGTTCAAATCACCCCCCTTTCCGTATAAGTAAAAAATAAATACCTAAATAACAATAAATATAGACATCATGGGTATCACCGTGACCGAAAACTCCCGTACTTTTAAAATATAAAAAAAAAATTCCAATATGGCGAATTGTGTGGCGGAAAAAAGCGTCCAAATGGCGATTTGCCGTTTTTTGTCGCTTTTTTTTCTAAAAAAAATTAAATAAAAAGTGATCAAAAAGTCATACACACCCCAGAATGGTATCAATAAAAACTTCAGATCGTCCCGCAAAAAATGAGCCCCCATACAGCTCTGTACACATAAATACCAAAAAGTTATAGGGGTCAAGATTTGACAAGGAAAAAAAAAAAAGGGCAACTTTCTAATTATTTTATCACTATGAAAACGCAGGAAAAACTATACATATTAGGTATTGCCGGATTCGTACTGACTTGTAGAATGAAAGTCATGGATCAGTTTTAATGCACATCGAACGCTGTAAATAAACCCGTAGAACTGTAGCGGAATAGCGTTTTTTTTGCAATTTCACCCGGTTTGGAATTTTTTTCCTGCTTCCCACTACACCATATGCAATATTAAATGGTGGCGTTGGAAAGTACAACTTGTCCAGCAAAAAACAAGCCCTCATACAGCTATGTGAACAGAAAAGTAAAAGAGTTATGGCTGTTTGAAGGCAGGGAGCGCAAAACGAAAATGCATAACCGAAAAAACCTCCGGGCGCGAAAGGGTTAAGTATTGTCATATATTATTATGTAGTGTATGTTTTGGTCATAACTTCCAGTAAAAGGTAAGTTTGGCAAAAGGTTGGCAGGAACAGGGCTAACCACCCTGTTTTTCCCCTCTTGGTAGGAGAGGGCTGGAAATTCCTGTGCAGACACTGTGAGGAGAGGAAGCACACTGCAGAGCTTCTGCTCCTATTAGAGATTATCCAGAGAGAATTACCTAAACCAGCCTCAATAACATACTCGAGAGGCAAGAAAGCAGAATGTACAGCTGAAAAACTGCATAATAGATACTGCTGTAAGTTGGGGTACTACGGTTCAGACTACCATCACCCAAACTACCACTAGGACAGTTAAAGCTCAAGTCTAGACTTGATAGTGAACATCTAAACTCACAAGTTCTAAGTTAAAGCCATCCAACCTGCCTCCATACTTCTTAACTGGTGCCAGAAATTGCACTTTGAATCCTCCAAAAGTACCAAAATGTACCAAAAGTTATATGCTGCACTCAGTAAAAAGATACTGCTATACTTTCAACTCTGGCCTCATTCTTCATTCTACTGATACATCAGAAGATTCGAACAAATTGCTAGGGAGACTCATCCCCATCGCCTCCTGTTATTGGCTCCTCCCCTCATCGCCAAATGTTTTGATCCATGCGACAGGGAGATGCAGTGGTGGCTGTGTGAGGATCAGGAGCGATGCAGGAGGACATTGGTGCAGAAATCCCACAATTACAATGTGGCGGCATTGCCATCACCTTGCCAAGTTGCTGGTGTGCCTGGGTCAGAGCGACATTTATCCAGTGGACTGTAAATGACATATATTGACCTGACCATAGTTACAACACCATGCGTCAGCGCTGGCGTGAACCTTACCAGACGTAGAGAGGTCCACTGGCCCACCTTCTGCTCAACATATGTGTGCAGGGCTGGAAAAGCTTTTTTGAAAAAGTAATATAGGCTTAGGACTCTCCACCTTGGGTGGGCACAAGCAGAAGTGGGATTAAAATTTTTAAGAACAGGTTCCCTACTAAACAGCGGACATGCGGCATCACGACGCGTGTTTACATATACATACACCTTATATACACATACCACAAAAGTTTAAAAAAGCCTAACATCCACCCAATGTCTATCTGTACATGTCCCGACCCTGCCTAGTCTCCATAAACAGACTATATAGACACTACACTCACATAATCACATACACAATATACACCATACAGTATATAAATTACACCTAGGCTACACTTACAGTAGATTTACCTGCTCATATACATTTTATACACATTTGTATCTAGCACTACAGACATATTTGCATACACATTATATTCAGTGCTATCCAGAATACAGCGCCACATACCTCTTACATCCAGTGACTTCTCCTCTGATGCAGACGTTCTCTTTTCTCATCTTCTCCTTTCAGACCAGGCGCCATGATGATTTTTCACCCATTTCTCGTCTCTGCAGTTTGACTACTTTTCCATCATCCTGTCACCTTCAGTACTTAAAATGAGCACCAGTACAAAGAATGTCCCTTATAATGTGTGCCAGTACACAAAAAATCCCCCTTAGTGCCCCCAGTTGAGCTAATGTCCCCATAATGCCCCTATAATGTGTGCAAGTATAAAATACCCCTATATAATGCCCCTAGTAAATGCCCACATAGTGCTCCTCTCCTCTTCCCTACAGTGCCCCATAATGTGCCAGTACAAGATTCCCCCATAGTGTCCCCCAGAATGTGCCAGTATAAATGTCCCTTCTTACTGTCCTCATAATGTGCCTATATAATATACCCCCATAGTGTTCTTCCCCCTCCAACACCATAGGGTGCCCATAATGTGCCAGTTTAAGATGCCCCCACAGTGTGCCCTATGAGGTGCCAGTATAAATGCCCCCAGAAGATGCCCCCATAGTGTTCCCCATAATGTGCCAGTAATACCCCAAGTAGATGCCCCCATAGTGGTCCCCATATGTCAGCAATGCCCCCCAGTTCACTGTCTCTCAGACCGTTGGAATATAAAAAAAACTATGAACAAATCCCTATGAACAAATCCCTATGCACACTGCACATATCTTATTTTAAAGTAAAAAAACAAAACAGGAACAAATACAATACACTGTGCCCCCATCAGACCTCAGATCAGCCCACTGTGCCCCCATCAGACCTCAGATCAGCCCACTGTGCCCCCATCAGACCTCAGATCAGCCCACTGTGCCCCCATCAGACCTCAGATCAGCCCACTGTGCCCCCATCAGACCTCAGATCAGCCCACTGTGCCCCCATCAGACCTCAGATCAGCCCATTGTGCCCCATCAGACCTCAGATCAGCCCATTGTGCCCCATCAGATCTCAGATCAGCCCACTGTGCCTCCATCAGACCTCAGATCAGCCCACTGTGCCCCGTCAGACCTCAGATCATCCCACTGAGCCTACATCAGACCTCAGATCAGCCCACTGTGCCCCCATCAGACCTCAGATCAGCCCATTGTGCCCCATCAGACCTCAGATCAGCCCATTGTGCCCCCATCAGACCTCAGATCAGCCCATTGTGCCCCCATCAGACCTCAGATCAGCCCATTGTGCCCCCATCAGACCTCAGATCAGCCCATTGTGCCTCCATCAGACCTCAGATCAGCCCATTGCGTCCCCATCAGACCTCAGATCAGCCCATTGTGCCCCCATCAGACCTCAGATCAGCCCACTGTGCCCCCATCAGAATTAAATAAAAAAAACTCTTACCTCTCCTGCGCAGCGGCTCTGCTCCGGGTCCGGCGCTCCTCTGTCTTCTCTGCCCGTGCTGCACTGTCACCTGACTGCGTGCAGCGTCAGGTCAGAGTGCGCGCACTACGTCCTGATGCTGTACGAGGTCAGGCTAGTGCAGCGCGGGCAGGAAAAGCAGGAGATGAGCGCTTCCACAATGGAAGCGCCCATCTCCTGCTGCCACACCGGTTCGGGATTTGGCCGGTAACCCGGTTCTCCGATCCGGCTGTAATTTTAACAACCGGATCTGGAGAACCGGAGGGAACCGGCTGAATCCCATGCCTGGGCCCAAGCCATCGGTTCTCTGAATTGTGCAGAGCCAACTACATGGAAATGGAGGGACTGTAGTACCAGCAACTTGTTCAGGTGCACGTTCAGCTTTTGTGCCACTGGATGAGTGAGTACACACACTAATTTCTACCTTAATTCAAATTGTTGAATCAAGAGGAACCAACATTTACTGAGATGTATACAAACGTTTGACTGCTGTTTTTTACCGTACAAAGGTATCGTCTCCTAGACGTCTTTCTTCTAGAGGAGAAAATCTCTTTACTTGAGAGTGTGTACAAAAGAAGTGGTAGATGAATCCCTATGCTGGGGCAAAGATCAATATGAAGTATGTCAGGGTTATAGCTGATATAGATATTGTCTAATAAGCACAGGGATATCATAGAAAATAAATATGGCAAATATTACAAAAATATATTTATATTTTTACTACTTTTCTAGTTACATTGTAGGAAAACAGGCCGACCTGGATGGATGTCTTTTTTCGGCCTTATAAACTATGTTACTATGTTACATTTTGGCCTGGTGTTCAGATCACATCTAGAGGTGACTACAGCTTAGTTCATTTCATCATTTCAACTTTCTAGAACGAATGCTCATTGTTCACGTCCATTCTACCATAATAATCCTATGAATAACAATGACCTTAGTTAAATTGTTTGGTCTCCCTCCCCATCAATGATTTTGCCATTATTTATTGCTTCATAAATATGCTGCTGACAGTTACTGGGGTTAATATGTTATTTGCTGCTTGTAATACAGTTGAATTTATTGATCTAATACATAGTAATTAAGTTATTTCTGTCATAAAACTATGGTATAGGAGGATTAAAGAGAAACGCCGAGAAGCTAATATTACTTTTATAACATTAAGAAGAAAAGCAGATAAGTCCATAAAATACTTTGAGCCTGTTCATAGTCTGCGTCTCAGTTCATTGGGTTAATTATGATTCTATATATTAATATTTCCATAGAACTGTAATCTCATTTCTCTGGGTCCACCCTGGACAGAATTTATGTGCGTTTTCCAGGCCATATGGAAATTTGGCAAAGATATATGTCTAATATATAAACAGCAAAAGAATACATATTACGTGCTGAGTGCATTTTCTTTTTTTTTTTTTTTTTTTTAATCAGAGATAATTTTTATTTGCGTAAGTAATGATGTACAACAAATGTTCACAATAATCAGTTTGCAGTTTACATCATATGCATGCAGAGTATTTGACAGAAGTTGTATACAATCAATAAATGTCAACATTTTATAGAAACAAAAAATAATACGCAAGTATGGTTTTTATTTATACCACTAACACCCCCCTAACCCTCCCGCCCTTCCCAACCTCCCTCCCCCCTCCCCAAAAATTAAGCAAATAAACGGCAGATAGAGGACAAAAGTGATATCGCACGAAACACATCCTACCGGTACGTATAAAGGCCATGAAGCAAGGTATTATCATTCAATGCCCCCAACCCTACCATGCCTCCACAGTCACACTTTTATAAGAGACTGCCTACAAAAACAGTTGCCCCCTACATTGCCCATAAGGCCATTCTGATTTGTCATGCCCCAAAGAACCCTCCACATATCACTGCAAGTCAGGACCCGGCCATAGCCTTTCCACTATCCAGCACTATTTCCAGTCAGCTGATCCCTCAAACAGTCCCTAAGTAAAGCCTGTGAAACTAAACTTGGGGCCTCCAGCCACCCTTGCCATATTTTCATGAACTTGGCCAGGCATCGCCTTTTCAAATAAACCCCCCTTTCATACCGCAGGATGGTGTTAATTCTACTCACATACTCACTTCTCGAGGGTGTAGTTGGCTGGATCCAATACTTAGCAATCAGAACCCTTGCCTGAAACAACATTCTTCCAATCATAATGGATACTCCCTCAACCTCTCCATCCTGATTGATCAGGCCCAACACGCAGACTTTTGGATCCCTAAGAAGCCGTATCCGGGAGGCCACCGTGATCACCCTCAGTACCTCATCCCAGAATTTGGCAATGGCACTACACTCCCAAAACATATGTAAAAGCGATGCTTCCTCCCTCCCACATCTAGGGCACCTGGAGTCTATCCGAATGCCTATTTTATGAAGAAAAAGAGGGGTCCTATATACCCTATGTATAAGGAAAAGCTGAGACACTCTCTGCGCTTCGCACACCGTGAGTTGGGGGGTTAAAGCAAGCACATCTGTCCACTGGTCCGAGGAGATCACTCCTACATCCCTCTCCCATTTATCCTTCACTGCCAGCGGTACATCAGAGGTAGATTTCTCCAATAGATATTTGTATAACATCGATATGAGACCGGTAGTACTACCAGGTTTCAAAAGATGGACCAATATCGGTGGTAGAGCAGCTATCGACATCCCCTCCTTAAATTGCGCCTGAAAAGCATGTCTGATCTGCAGATATTGATAAAACATCCTATGAGGGATATCAAATTCAGATTGCAGTTGTGAAAACGCTTTAATATCTCCCCCTGTCAGGATTTGACAGAGAAATATAATACCCCTGTCCTCCCATGGCGAAAAGCCCTCCAGCCTGAAAAACTCAGGCAAGAGTGGATTCCTCCATAACGGAGTGAGAGGACTATGCCCCACCAATCCCATGATATCTTTAGCTTTAACCCATATTTTGACCATCAATTGGAGAGTGAGATCCATACCTCCACCACTGCCCACTCTTCCCAGTTCCAGTGCCGCCCCAGGGATCCTCTGTCGCACACTACGATTGACTAACTGTGCTGCGGAGCTCAAATTCTGCCCCTGTCCCCACCCTTTAAGATGCTGCAGCTGGGCCGCCAGAAAATATAACCACGGGTTGGGCAGAGCAAGGCCTCCCTCCTCCTTATGTTTTTGTAATGTTTCTAATTTGATCCTTGGCTGCTTCCTTTTCCATACCAAGGAGCGAAATATCCCTTGGATTTTATAAAAAAGGTGTTGGGGGATCCAAACAGGTGCATTATGTAGTACGTACAGAAGCTGGGGCATCAGAATCATTTTAATTAAGTTGCACCTGCCCACAATAGATAATGGAAGCTTACACCAGGAATTAACCTTAGTCACAAACTTGGCAACTAACGGCTCCAGATTAAGTTTAATATATTCCCCAACTGACGACGTTATCACTAAACCCAAATATTTAAAACTGTGACCAATCTGCAGAGGAATAACGGAGAGATCAAGCTGGGGCGGCACTGTATCCAAAGGCAGAATAATGGATTTGTCCAAACTCCTTAATATGCTGCATAATGGGAGTAATAGAGCCTACCAAGTCACCTACATAGAGCAGCATGTCGTCTGCATATAACGAGATTCTCTCTTCTGCGGATCCCAACGGAAACCCCTTCCAATCCGTCGCATCTCGCAGCAGACACGCCAGAGGCTCTATTGCTATGGCAAATAATAGAGGCGATAACGGGCAGCCCTGCCTAGTGCCACGCTGCAGCTCAAATTGTTCTGACAGTCCCCCATTTGCTCTAATTCTGGCCACCGGAGCCGTATATAGTAACTGCACCCACGATATGAATGCCGGCCCAAAGCCCATTACCCTTAACACCTCCCAGAGATACGGCCACTCGACGCTGTCGAAAGCTTTGGCCGCATCCAGGGAGATTAACGCTCGACATCCCTCCGTCTCCACCGGACGTTGCATATTCAAATACAGCCGGACTGATCCCTATGAATGACCCCGGATATGACCCTACTGAGTCGGACAGCCAGAACCTTGGCAAAAATCTTAATATCCGAAGTCAGCAGGGAAATTGGCCGGTATGACTCAGGGTACGTAGGATCTTTGCCCGACTTTGGTATTACAACTATAAACGCCTCCCTCATTGAAGTAGGCAGCATCCCACTCTGCATAGCTGCATTCACTATATGCAACAGCGTATCAGGGTATCGCTTGAAGAATTCCATTGGTAAGCCATCACAGCCTGGGGCTTTCTCATTGGCAAATGAACTTAACGCTCCCCGCAACTCCTCCAAGTCTATAGGTCGGTCTAAATCCTGCGCTATCTCAGGCGTCAACACAGGAATACGGACGTTCGCTAAATAAGATTGAATATCCGACATCCTTCTGTAATCGAGACGTGTATAAATCCTTGTAGAAGGAATGGAATTCTTTACGGATAGTCCCGTCATCTGCAGCCAGCGCCCCCTCTCCAGTGGTGATAGATACAATCCTGGATGGGCCCTCTTGTGAGCGCACTATTCTGGCCAGTAAACTACCCACACTTTCCCCAGCCTCAAAATATTTTTGTTTTAAGAAAAATCTCTTATTATCCGCCACCTGGAGCAGATGGGCCGACAACCTCTCCTGCGCCTCTATCCACCGTGTACCTGCCCCAACACTAGGATCCTCTACGTATGCAGCCTCCAACCCACTCACTTAATTTTGCAAAGTCTCCGTCAGCCTCCTAGAAGTCGCTTTACGGCGTTTCATTTTTTGTATATACAGACCCCTGATGTAGGCCTTCATAGTGTCCCACACCACCTCCGCGGAGGCAGACCCACTATTGGTATTAAAGAACTCCTTAATACGTTCATCTATGGGATCTCCCTCATCCAGCAACTGGAGCCAAAATGGGTTCAACCTCCATGGAGGCATGCTTCTGGAGCTATCTAGCCCCCCCAGCTGCAGCTCCAAGTGTAATGGCGAATGATCCGACAGACTGCGAGGTAAATATTCTATTACTGATATCATAGGCAACAGCTCCAGAGACCCCACAGCCAGGTCAATCCGGGATAGGGACCCGTGAGACCGCGAAAAACATGAGAATTGCCGGGCAGTTGGATGTCGGGTCCGCCATAAATCATGTAATTCCACCTCATCCAGCAGCCTAGCAAGAGAAGTGACTGGCCCAGCACCCTCCCCTGTATCCCGCTGAAATTTATCCAAAGATGGCTGCAAGTATTTGTTAAAGTCTCCCATCATAAGGATAGGAGCGCCCGGCCCCTTATCAATGAGTCCCATTACTTTTTGCAGTACTACGCTAGAGTAGGGAGGAGGCACATACAGAGCAACTAAATATAACCGCACCTGGTATATTGAGCATAGTAAGCACACAAATCGACCCTCCGGATCTATAGTAGCTGAGTGACAGGTAAATGGCACGGCCCGGTGGACCAGGACACTGACACCCCTTGAATATGAGGACAAAGTGGAATGATAGGCATGGGAGATCCAAGGCTTGTGTATAAGCCTAGTAGTTTCTTTAGTGAGATGTGTTTCCACAAGACAGACAATAGCCGGTTGGTACTTTTGTAATTTCGAAAATACCGCTTGTCTTTTAGTGGCATCTCCCAGCCCCCTCACATTCCACATTAGTATCTGCGTCCTACCCGCCATCACTGATCCACATCAGAGCAATTCCCAGGATATCATACAGCACTTTCCGTGCATACCCGTAGTGTGCAAAATGAAACATAATCTGCCTGCCCTCTATCTGTAATATATCAAAACACTCACCCCCAACCCCCCCAACCCCCCACCCCCACCCCGAACTTGCATAGAAATAGCGCATAATACCAACGAGGACGCCAAACTTCCTGAAACCAGCACGGAGGTGCGCCCATCATAGTGATATGAACCGAACAGAACTACCAAAAGCCCGATCCCGGGCAGCGCCAACAGAAGTGACGCCCCGACCACTGCATCCCCATAAACAGAACAGTAGTAGTAATGTGCAGTATAACCTTAGAACAAGAAAGCACTTATAACATTGCGGAGTTAAATGCAAACATGACACGAGAACACATGTAGACATAGAAATACTTATCAGCTCCACTAATGAATCGTGGAGCCGCAGGCGTCCCTCATGTCAGCATCCCTGGGCAGATCAACAGCGCACTCATCCCGCACCGTCCGGCAGCGCCACAGAACCAGCTCTAGAGTCCAGCCACTCGACCGCCGCATCAGGAGAGTCAAATATTTGTACTCTATCGCCCGCAGACACGCGCAGTCTTGAAGGGTAGAGCATGGAATATTGGATATTCTTCTCCCGCAGCCGTCTCTTGATGTCCACAAATCTCGCCCGTCGTCTTTGCACCTCAGCCGAAAAATCCGGAAAAATCAGCACTCTGCCATCTCCAATCCTCAAATCTGTATGGCCCCTCGCCGCACGCAGGATAGTGTCTCTATCTTGATAATGCAGGATACGAAGTAACAGCGGTCTGGGTGGTGCCCCCGGTGGAGGTGGACGGAAAGGCACCCTGTGGGCCCGCTCTATTGCAAACATAGCAGATAAGGATTCCTGGCCAAATTTCTCAATCAGCCACTGCTCACAGAATTGCACTGCGTTAGACCCTTCAGCTCTTTCCGGAACCCCAATCAGACGGAGATTATTGCGGCGGGATCTGTTCTCCAAATCTTCCACCTTATTGATTAAAAGGGTGACATTGTGAATGACCTTTCCCAGGTCCCGTTTGACAGGGGGTACCTGATCCTCCAAAGTTCCCACTCTGTCCTCCACCTCCTTAATCCGCTCATTCATTTTGCGCACGTCATGTCTAATGAAGGATACAGTCTCCTGCAGAGATCCCATATGAGTATTCAGAGCCATGAGTGCAGAGCTGCATTGCTGCACAGCTATGTATACATCTTTAGTAGTAGGATCAGAAACCTGGCTGCTCCCTGAAAATGAGGCAGAAGTAGAGGGAACCAGCCCCCCTCCACACTCTGCTGAAGGTGCCGTCTCCATGTGCTCCACTCTCTCCACGTTATGGCCGCCATCTTGAGGCCCACTCCCCTCCAGAATGATTTTCTCAGCTGCCTCCTTGCTCCTCTCGGCTGCCGGCTTGTTGGGGGATCCAGCCACAGATCTAACCTCCCCCGATGGCGGGACCCGAGCATACTGCTCCAGCCGGGCCGCCACCTCCGCCGACCGCGCGGCTGCGCCGTATTGCTTGCCGGTGGGCGGGCCGGTGACATCCTTCCCCTCCTTCTCCTTTTTGTTGGAGCGGGTCATGGCGCCGAAGGGAGGATCTCCGCAACTTGCCTGTACGATGGGTGAGTCGTCCGGGTCAAAAGGGCTGCAGTAGCAGGAGGATGTAGCAGGATTGTGAATGGCGCTGCCCGGAGCTCTAGCCTGCGCGTCTCCTCACATTGCCGGCCAGGCCACGCCCCTGCTCAGTGCATTTTCACACTTCCAAATATTATTATTCTCTATATTGTACTACTTTACAATCTTTGCACATGACCACAGTATGTTATGGGTGTGTACAGTATGTGCTGTCTATTTAGCACTATCCTGTGATATCTAGAAGGCATAAAGCCCAATAAGTAATGATAAGCTGATTTAACTGCTTTTCCGAATTTCATCAAAAAATTTGATTTGCTACAAACTACATTGTCACAAATCACATTCCATTGTATGTAGTGGGTGCAATGGTAGGGAATGTGCTGCCCCCAGCCATTAAACCCCTCAGATGCCATGTTCAGTGTTGATTGAGGCCTTTCAGAGGTTAAAAAAAGTAAATTTCACCTTTGATTGCGGAGAGGCCGTTGCGGCCATCTTGATTGAAGAAAACATAATAAATCTTGTGCAGTGATGTCAACATTGGTGCGTGAGAGATTCAGCGTGCTTTCTTCAATCAAGATGGCGGCGACAATGTCTCTATGATCAAATGGATGAGCGTTGCATATATTTTTGCATATATTTTTTTATATATGAAGCGCAAGGAAATTTACCTTCATGATAAATTTTTCCTGAAATTCAAATCGAAGGCACCTTACATCAGGATACCATTATCATTTTACACACGAACTGCATTATAGTCCCCTCATGAACCAATGCTCTCTGAATACTGGGGAAACGCGTCGTGACAACTTCACTTGAAGAGATACATCTTCTCATCTTCAGGGCATTACAGGCGACAGGTGAGGGTTTAGCCACCGATAAGTGGGGTCGCCCCTTTTGGGGCGGGTGCTCTGCCTTTAGGTAGGGGTAGCCCCAGGGACGTATTAGGGATATATCTTTTCCCCAGTCCCGTCTTCACTTGAGCTGATCCTCATTTTTCTGTAAGTGACAAACTTTCATCTTGGACCATTGAACACATAACGACTATCAGTAAGACGCCTTCTTATAGCCGTCATTATTAAGGCTCCTGATGATGTGAGAAACTACATATTTTTATTTGTTTCTGTTTAATATATTTGAGATGAATTCACTATTTTTATCTATTAATCAGTAAAAGTTAAGTTTTATTAGAAAAGTTTTTTTGTTTCTGTGATATACTTGAGACTTTTCTTGCTTTATCCATAACAGTCAGTGATATTTTATTCCAGTTAGGACAAACTTATTGTGAAGAGCGATCTTGACATAACTGTTGGCATTGAATGCAATAATGGCAAAGAAGGTGGATATTCATAAACTTGAGGAGCATGTGCGTGGAATTACAATAGTGCGGCCCGCTGAGCATCGGCCCACCGGGAAACTTCCCTGAAACGCATATTGCCAATCCACCTCTGAGCAGTACCATACATGTAGTACAGGTAGAAAGCTGTAGCACAGTACACGGAATACAGATATAGAGTAGTAAAGTATATGTAGTTTTGGTAGAAAGCAGTATTATACATGTAGTACAGGTAGATAGCAGTACAATACATGCAGTCCAGATAGATAGCAATGGAATACTTGTAGTATAGGTATGTAGATAGCAGTGTAGTACTGTTAGAGAACGGTACAGTACATGTAGTACACATAGAGAGAAGTATAGTACATCTAGTGCAGGTAGTTATCAATACAATACATGTAGTACTGGTAGATGATATGTGAACAATATATGTAGTAAGGTAGATAGCAGTACAGTACATGTAGTACAGGTAGAGAACTGGTATAGAACAATACTGTATATGTAGTACAGGTAGAGAGAAGTACAGTACATGTAGTACAGGTACTTCTCAGTACAGTGCATGTCATACAGCTGGCAGTAGCACAGTACATGCAATATAGGTATATATCAGTACAGTACCTGTACTATTGGTAGAGAACAATATAATACATGTAGTAAAGGAAAAGAGTAATAGCACAGCAAAAGAAATATAGATATAGAGCAGAACAGTATATGCAATATTGTTACTGAGAGCAGTAATACATGTAGTATGAGTAGATAGCAGTAAATGAAATACAGGTATAGAGCATTGCAGCATATATTGTTTTTGTAGAGAGTAGTATAATACATGTAATACAGTTAGATAGCAGCAGTACAGGAAATATAGGTATAGAGAAGTATAATACATGTAGTATTAGTAGGGAGAAGTATAATACAAGTCATAAAGGTAGATAGCAGTAGTACAGAACATGAAATACAGATATAGAGCAGTACAGTACATGTAGTATTGGTAGAGAGCAGTATAATACATGTAGTACAGTTAGATAGCAGCAGTACATGAAATATAGGTATAGAGAAGTATAATACATGTAGTATTGGTAGGGAGAAGTATAATACAAGTCATAAAGGTATAAAACAGTAGTACACAACATGAAATGCAGATATAGAGCAGTACAGTACATGTAGTATTGGTAGAGAGCAGTATAATACATTTAGTGAAGGATGATAGCAGTATAGAACATGCAGCATAGAAACAGAACAGTAACATACATATACAGTCATGGCCAAAAGTTTTGAGAATTATACAAATATTAATTTTTACAAAGTCTACTGCTTCAGTTTTTATAATGGCAATTTGCATATACTCCAGAATGTTAAGAGTGATCAGCTTAACAGCAATTACTTGCAAAGTCAATATTTGCCTAGAAAATGAACTTTATCCCCCAAAACACATTTCAACATCATTGCAGCCCTGCCTTAAAAGGACCGGCTAACATCGTTTCAGTGATTGCTCCATTAACACAGGTGTGGGTGTTGATGAGGACAGGGCTGGAGATCAATCTGTCATGATTAAGTAAGAATGACACCACTGGACACTTTAAAAGGAGGCTGGTGCTTGGCATCATTGTTTCTCTTCTGTTAACCATGGTTATCTCTAAAGAAACACGTGCAGTCATCATTGCACTGCACAAAAATGGCCTAACAGGGAAGAGTATCGCAGCTAGAAAGATTGCACCTCAGTCAACAATCTATCGCATCATCAAGAACTTCAAGGAGAGAGGTTCCATTGTTGCCAAAAAGGCTCCAGGGCGCCCAAGAAAGACCAGCAAGTGCCAGGACCGTCTCTTAAAAGTGTTTCAGCTGCGGGATCGGGCTACCAGCAGTGCAGAGCTTGCTCAGGAATGGCAGCAGGCAGGTGTGAGTGCATCTGCACGCACTGTGAGGCGGAGACTCTTGGAGCAAGGCCTGGTCTCAAGGAGGGCAGCAAAGAAGCCACTTCTCTCCAGAAAAAACATCAGGGACAGACTGATATTCTGCAAAATATACAGGGAGTGGACTGCTGAGGACTGGGGTAAAGTCATTTTCTCTGATGAATCCCCTTTCCGATTGTTTGGGACATCTGGAAAACAGCTTATTTGGAGAAGACGAGGTGAGCGCTACCACCAGTCTTGTCTCATGCCAATTGTAAAGCATCCTGAAACCATTCATGTGTGGGGTTGCTTCTCAGCCAAGGGAATCGGCTCTCTCACAGTCTTGCCTAAAAACACAGCCATGAATAAATAATGGTACCAGAATGTCCTCCAAGAGCAACTTCTCCCAACCGTCCAAGAGCAGTTTGGCGATCAACAATGCCTTTTCCAGCATGATGGAGCACCTTGCCATAAAGCAAAGGTGATAACTAAATGGCTCAGGGAACAAAACAAATTCTGACAAAATGCAAGCATTGATTGTGCAAGAATGGACTGCTATCAGTCAGGATTTGGTCCAGAAGTTGATTGAGAGCATGCCAGGGAGAATTGCAGAGGTCCTGAAGAAGAAGGGTCAACACTGCAAATATTGACTTGCTGCATTAACTCATTCTAACTGTCAATATAAGCTTTTGTTACTCATAATATGATTGCAATTATATTTCTGTATGTGATAAAAACATCTGACAAACACACATAAAAACCAGAGGGCAGCAGATCATGTGAAAATATAATATTTGTGTCATTCTCAAAACTTTTGGCCATGACTGTAGTACTGATAGATAACAGCGCAGTAAATGTTGTAAAAATAAAAACCTGTATGGTAGATGTAGTACAGAAAGAGAGATATAGAGTAGATGAGATGAGGGCTCCACTGTACGGTGGACAGGCATTGATGGATCACAAATCAGTGCCTGCAGTTCAGTAACACAGGAAACACTCTACTTGCTTCCAAAGCGATGATTGACTGGCTGATGCTTGTGGCCAATAACAGTAATTATGACAATGACATATTAATGATGATTGACTGGATTTGTTGGTGTGCTGATGATAATTGTGGTTAGAAGTGTTACAGTGATCTAGGCAAGAAAAATATTGAATCCTGGGAAATATGTAAAATATTAAAACCTAAGACCATTGTACTCCGAGGGATCATTGTTTACTAAGCTCCATAAAGTTATTGAAAAATAAGTTGTCTTCTATTTATTATTGTAGTAGCTATACTTTTTGAAAGACTTTAATTGTTTATCGATATTTTATGCGTGACTACTTTCATGGGATTAAAGGAGCCTCTTGATGCATATTGAGTAAGTATATATTTTGTAACAGTGTGGGGAATTAGCTCCAGCAAAGAGACACTTTCAGCCCAGGTTTCTTCAACCAAACAAAGGCTAGTAGTTTATTTCCAGACAACATAAAGTCCATCAAACATAAATGTAACTTTCTTTAGCTTGAAACAAACAGTTAACAGAAATATGCTTTACTACAACACAAAGTCCAAAATAAAACAGTCTTTTCCCTTTTGGTAGTATGGCACAGTTCACACCTTGTGAAGTCTTTGTTCTCACCACACTAGAGGTATATGGTTTCTTCTGATTCACAGTCCTCTGAGTCAATAGCACACCATCTCCATGTACTGCTCTATCCAACATACCCCACCTGAGCAGCTCCTAGAGGAGCTTTTATTTGCCTGCACCTGTGGGTAGAGCAGTAGCCAGGTTAACCTCTTAGTACCCGGTACGGAAAATATCTCCCTTGCCAAATTAACCCCCTCATTTTATCACAATATATAAAGTATCTCATCTGACTAGTTACTGTTACAAGGTCTCAGGTGTGAATGGGGAGCAAGTTTGTTAAGTTTGGTGTTATTGCTCTCACACTCTCTCATACTGGTCAATAGAAGTTCAACATGGTATATTATGGCAAAGAACTCTGAGGATCTAAAAAAAGAATTGTCACTCTACATAAAGATGGCCTAGGCTATAAGAAGATTGCTAATACCCTGAAACTGAGCTGCAGCACGGTGGCCAAGACCATACAGCAGTTTATGACAGGTTCCACTCAGAACAGGCCTCGCCATGGTCGACCAAAGAAGTTGAGTGCACATGCTCAGCGTCATATCCAGATGTTGTCTTTTCAAAATAGACAAATGAGTGCTACAAGCATTGCTGCAGAGGATAAAGGAGTGGGGGTTCAGCCTGTCAGTGCTTAGACCATACACCACACACTGGATCAAATTGGTCTGCTTGGGTGTTTTCCCAGAAGGAAGCCTCTTCTAAATATGATGCACTAGAAAGCCTGCAAGCAGTTTGCTAAAGACAGACAGACTGGACATAGATTATTGGAACCATGACAATCCCAAACACACCTCCAAGACGACCACTACCTTGCTAAAGAAACTGAAGGTAAAGGTGCTGGACTGACCAAGCATAAACCCTATTGAGTATCTGTGGGACATCCTCAAACAGAAGGTGGAGGAACGCAAGGTCTCTACCATTCACCAGCTCCGTGATGTCGTCATGGAGGAGAAGAAGAGGGTTCCAGTGGAAACCTGTGAATCTCTAGTGAACTCCATGCCCAAGAGAGTTAAGGCAGGGCTGGAAAATAATAGTGGCCAAATAAAATGTAAAATATTGACACTTAGTGCATAATTAGGGCCATTTTCACTAAGGGGTATACTCACTTTTGTTGCCAGCGGTTTAGACATTAATGGCATTAAGTTATTTTGATAGCACACCGAATTTACACTGTTATACAAGCTGTACACTAATTCTTTACATTGTACTAAAGTGTCAGTATTGTCTAATGAAAAGATATAATAAAATATTTACAAAAATGTGAGGGGTATAGTAACTTAGTCTATATGAGGTGCCTGCTGAGGTGGTGACTCCAAAGGCTGACAAGGCGGAGGCGGCAGGAGTTCCTGCTCCGCCGCGCAAGGACTACTCCTTATGCCAGAATTTGATGGTCCCTGAGGCGGTCACCCAGAACGCCCAGACCCTCTGGGAATATAAAAAGCTGGTGGAGGAGTGGGTGGTGCAAGTTTTGGAGCACCCATGGTCCGGTGACCCTAAGTCGGAGCGCTGAAGGGGAACCGTTATTTGGTTCAACATGGAGCGGGGAGTCAGTTTCATCGGCGATGAGGAGACGGCGGAGGAATTATATGTTAACTGCCGTTCGGTTAAGCGGCTGTATCTTCCGCCCGTACGCCACAATCTCCATGTAGGGGGTTACGTGCAGTATACCCCCATGAAGAGCCTCCAAGGCCCCTTTACTACTGGGGTGAAAATCTTAAATCGACCACCTACTCCTGCAGTGCCCCCGGAAGACTGGAGTGAGGAGGCCCAGGCCGCAGAAGAGGCTTGTGATCTTGAGACCTTGAGATTTGAAGAGAAATCCCAAGGTCAGGATCAGCCGGAACCCCTGATTCCTGATTTGCCGCTATCGCCACCGATACCACCGATCCATCATATGGGACAGATGACCACGAACACTTTCGTGTACCATCCAACTGTGGTACAGTACCACTACCAACTGCCATGCCCATGGCAGTTGCAGGCCGCACAGTCCGCCGCTCGTGGAAGACCGTTACCATTACCGTTACAGCCTGAGATTCTGTCACCTGGTATGCCGGCAGGAGGATCTGGTCACTACAGAGTGATGGGCAGGGCCAAGGTTACCACTGCCTTTGCCAGTGTGACAGCCCAGTCACGAAGAAGACCATCCTTGAGAGGTCGGCGGGGGTCTGCTGCCGCAGCCAGGGCCACTTTCATGATGAGGCAGGAGCGCCCTCTCATGCCCTTTAGCTCCAGCAGCAGTGAGGAGGACCTGCTGGCCTTTAAGTAATTCCAGCAGTTTTTATGGGGGCCACAACACGGACTTATCCTGAAGGGTGGGCACTAGTTGGCCCTTGTTTTTAGTTTTGTTGCCCCGCGTTTGTCCTCACCCAGATGGCCATGGATTGTTAGGACTCCCCCATCAAAAAAAAGTTTTTTTATCCAAGTTGCGCATACGTGCGCCTCATCCCTTTCCCCCCCCCCCCTTTTCAGGTTATTTGGGGAGCCCCTCGAAAGAGGGTTTTTTAAAGGGAACCTTTGCTGCTATTTTTTTACCCATTTGGATTACAATTTTGCCTATGTGGATTACAAATTGCGACTGAGTTTGGGACTCTGCTCCAGTTCTATGACAAGCGTCAGAAAAAAAGAGACTTAAACATGTCCGTGAGCAAACTAGGTAGGTGATATTTAAAATGTTTATATTATACATATAATAATGTATTTGCACTATTTACCATATATGTGTCTCGAATATTCGCTCTGCCTCTGAGGAGTGCACGCCGCGGCCTCTCCTCGTACGTGCCTGTGTATTACGTAATCGCTTAGACAATAGTACGCTGAGATTCGTAAGGTATTTGTATGCTCATGCGTACGTCTTCTAAGAAGTTGCGTACATTTTGTAAATGAACGATCGTTATTAGTGAGCGAATGTTCGCTAATAGCACATAATGTATATTTTGTATGCAAATCTGTTCGTCGAATACACAAATTTTATGAAAAGTTCGGCGAATAATTTTTTCAATGATTTGCTCATCTCTAATGTCCCGAAATAAAATACAGTAGTCTTCATGGATATAGACCAACAAAACATGCCTGCTCACATGGACAAGGTAAGTATCTAAGGACAAAGCCTACTCGTAGTAATCAATCAGCATGGAGAATGACATTCATTGCACAAATATATTCCATAGAGACAAAGAGCGGCATATATTGCCATAATGGAAGTAACTATATATTACCAAGGATGTGATATATAGACGCATATATATATATATATATATATATATATATATATATATATACTACAAGATATACACTAACTAGCCACAACATAAAGGGAGAATGTAGTGACATAGAAGCAATTCAGTGAAATACACCTACAGATGCACTCTATAAGGCTTCTTTCACACGACAGTATATTTTGCGGGCTCTGATCCGCATTTTTTGCTGATCAAATGCGGACCCATTTATTTCTATGGGTCAGCAAAAAATACTGACAGCACACTGTGTGCTGTCCACATCTATATGTCCGTTCCGTAGCCCGCAAAAAAAAAAAATAGAACATGTTCTATTCTTGTCCATTTTGCGGACAAGGATAGGCATTGTTACAATGGATCCGCAAAACACAACGTTGGGTGAAAGAAGCCTAACCATGAGATCTGAGTGTCATTATGTTATAATTGTAGGTCCCCAATAAGATAGATAGTCTATGCCCCAGAAGGGATAGGTGCACACAGAAACCACTAGTATACAAACTATTATATGCTTTAGCACTTGAGAAGCTGCTGAAATAAGAACAATAAATACTAAGATGTAATATGCTACATACCGTTGGTGGATAGTGGGAGCACTTGGGACGGCGTCTGCAGCTCTAAGGTGCGCAGGCGCTAGTATTTATAGAGCAAAACGGTCGAAAATTGGGGACCTATACCTACAATTATGACATAATGACACTCACATCTCATGTTTATAGAGTGCATCTGTAGGTGTATTTCACTGAATTGCTTCTATGTCACTACATTCTCCCTTTATGTTGTGGCTAGTTAGTGTATATCTTGTAGGATATATATATATATATATATATATATATATATATATATATATATACAGTACAGACCAAAAGTTTGGACACACCTTCTCATTCAAAGAGTTTTCTGTATTTTCATGACTATGAAAATTTTAGATTCACACTGAAGGCATCAAAACTATCTTCAAAACTTCTTCAAAGTAGCCACCTTTTGCTTTGATTATTGCTTTGCACACTCTTGGCATTCTCTTGATGAGCTTCAAGAGGTAGTCACCTGAAATGGTTTTCACTTCACAGGTGTGCTCTGTCAGGTTTAATAAGTAGGATTTCTTGCCTTATAAATGGGGTTGGGGCCATGAGTTGTGTTGGGCAGAAGTAAGGTGGATACACAGCTGATAGTCCTCCTGAATAGACTGTTAGAATTTGTATTATGGCAAGAAAAAAGCAGCTAAGTAAAGAAAAACGAGTGGCCATCATTACTTTAAGAAATGAAGGTCAGTCAGTCCGCAAAAAATTGGGAAAACTTTGAAAGTGTCCCCAAGTGCAGTCGCAAAAACCATCAAGTGCTACAAAGAAACTGACTCACATGAGGACCGCCCCAGGAAAGGAAGACCAAGAGTCACCTCTGCTGTGGAGGATAAGTTC
>ONZH01019779.1:0-91739 GCA_900303285.1 Rhinella marina | reverse complement strand
AAAGAGTGATCAGCTTAACAGCAATTACTTGCAAAGTCAATATTTGCCTAGAAAATGAACTTTATCCCCCAAAACACATTTCAACATCATTGCAGCCCTGCTTTAAAAGGACCAGCTAACATCGCTGCAGTGATTGCTCCATTAACACAGGTGTGGGTGTTGATGAGGACAGGGCTGGAGATCAATCTGTCATGATTAAGTAAGAATGACACCACTGGACACTTTAAAAGGAGGCTGGTGCTTGGCATCATTGTTTCTCTTCTGTTAACCATGGTTATCTCTAAAGAAACACGTGCAGTCATCATTGCACTGCACAAAAATGGCCTAACAGGGAAGAGTATCGCAGCTAGAAAGATTGCACCTCAGTCAACAATCTATCGCATCATCAAGAACTTCAAGGAGAGAGGTTCCATTGTTGCCAAAAAGGCTCCAGGGCGCCCAAGAAAGACCAGCAAGCGCCAGGACCGTCTCTTAAAAGTGTTTCAGCTGCGGGATCGGGCCTGCTGGCTCAGGAATGGCAGCAGGCAGGTGTGAGTGCATCTGCACGCACTGTGAGGCGGAGAGTCTTGGAGCAAGGCCTGGTCTCAAGGAGGGCAGCAAAGAAGCCACTTCTCTCCAGAAAAAACATCAGGGACAGACTGATATTCTGCAAAAGGTACAGGGAGTGGACTGCTGAGGACTGGGGTAAAGTCATTTTCTCTGATGAATCCCCTTTTCGATTGTTTGGGACATCTGGAAAACAGCTTATTCGGAGAAGACGAGGTGAGCGCTACCACCAGTCTTATCTCATGCCAACTGTAAAGCATCCTGAAACCATTCATATGTGGGGTTGCTTCTCAGCCAAGGGAATCGGCTCTCTCACAGTCTTGCCTAAAAACACAGCCATGAATAAAGAATGGTACCAGAATGTCCTCCGAGAGCAACTTCTCCCAACCGTCCAAGAGCAGTTTGGCGATCAACAATGCCTTTTCCAGCATGATGGAGCACCTTGCCATAAAGCAAAGGTGATAACTAAATGGCTCAGGGAACAAAACATAGAGATTTTGGGTCCATGGCCTGGAAACTCCCCAGATCTTAATCCCATTGAGAGCTTGTGGTCAATCATCAAGAGACGGGTGGACAAACAAAAACCTACAAATTCTGACAAAATGAAAGCATTGATTGTGCAAGAATGGACTGCTATCAGTCAGGATTTGGTCCAGAAGTTGATTGAGAGCATGCCAGGGAGAATTGCAGAGGTCCTGAAGAAGAAGGGTCAACACTGCAAATATTGACTTGCTGCATTAACTCATTCTAACTGTCAATATAAGCTTTTGTTACTCATAATATGATTGCAATTAGATTTCTGTATGTGATAAAAACATCTGACAAACACATAAAAACCAGAGGGCAGCAGATCATGTGAAAATATAATATTTGTGTCATTCTCAAAACTTTTGGCCATGACTGTACATACTTTATCTTTACATATCATCCCCAGCAAAGGTTCAATCTCAGGCTTATGGGAAAGACATGCAAATTAGTATTTGAGCTGAAAAACAGGCAGATTCTGCTAATTTGCATGTCTTTCTCATAAACCTGGGTTTATGCAAATGAGCTCACATAACAACAATGTAGAAAGGTTATTTAATATCATGTTAGAACAATTAGAGAACTGATAATTTTTCTGCATCCCTCCTTGGCAGTGAGAGAAGAGTTAGCTGGCATCCAAAAAAAAAGTTCACAATTTTTGTCACCCTAATGATAATAAACTGGGCACGCAGGTCCCCCATCATCTACTCAATGCAAGTAACTTTGAGGCTCACTGGCTCTCAGTTCCTTCCGGAAAGAGGGCTGGTCTTGCAAGTCTCATGGTGCACAAAGCTGCCATTGTAAGGTATGCTGACTGTACCTGTCTTATGGATAGGCTGTTGGCTTGCATGCCTGGCTTTTGGCATATAGTCTTTGAGTTATTGTCTGTGTAATAAATAATATATATTTTTTTAATGAGTTAGTTGTTATAGGGTTAATAGCTAAAATTGATTATTAAAAAGATTGATAGATGCCCGTGATGAGAACATAGTCCTGCCACTTTACAAATCACTAGTCAGACCACACATGGAGTACTGTGTACAGTTCTGGGCTCCTGTGAACAAGGCAGACATAGCAGAGCTGGAGAGGGTTCAGAGGAGGGCAACTTAAGTAATAACTGGAATGGGTGGACTACAGTACCCAGAAAGATTATCAAAATTAAGGTTATTCACTTTAGAAAAAAGACGACTGAGGGGAGATCTAATAACAATGTATAACTATATCAGGGGTCAGTACAGAGATCTCTCCCATCATCTATTTATCCCGAGGACTGTGACTGTGACGAGGGGACATCCTCTGCGTCTGGAGGAAAGAAGGTTTGTACATAAACATAGAAGAGGATTCTTTACGGTAAGAGCAGTGAGACTGTGGAACTCTCTGCCTGAGGAGGTGGTGATGGTAAGTTCACTAAAAGAGTTCAAGAAGGGCCTGGATGTATTTCTGGAGGGTAATAATATTACAGGTTATAGTTACTAGAGAGGGGTCGTTGATCCAGGGAGTTATTCTGATTGCCTGATTGGAGTCGGGAAGGAATTTTTCCTCCTAAAGTGAGGAAAAATTGGCTTCTACCTCACAGGGGTTTTTTTTGCCTTCCTCTGGATCAACTTGTAGGAAAACAGGCTGAACTGGATGGACAGATGTCTTTTTTCGGCCTTACAAACTATGTTACTATGTTACTATGATAGGTAGAGGTTAAAATAAAAACTAACAATAGATGTAATGAAGGGTGAATTAATGATAATAAAAAAGTTAAATTGAGATAATGCACAGTAAAATAAATGTTTATATGAAAACAATTAAGTTATTAATATACAATTGAATAACATTATAAAAACAGAATGTGAAAGGGTTAATAATAACAAGGTGGCGTGTTTAAACTAATTAAGGTTCACAATTAGGTAATATAGCTTAACCAATGGGGTTTAAGGAACTTTAAGCAGTCATTTATTAGTTAATTGAGTTAACTGTTACAAAGTAACCCTTTCTTGGAAAATTAAGAAACGGATATTTTCCTGGCTAGGTCTTATTTTCAGGGAAACAGGGTATTTTTCCCAGCCTGTAATGATAATGAGGTGACTCTGCTCATATTATCCCATACTACACAGAAAAGCTAACATGTGAGCTGCAGAAAACAGGAGATGTCAGTCTTTTGTGTCTCCTCTAGTAGCCCATGTGGAAATGGGAAATTTAAGTGGATAGCCACATTAAGAAAATATTTTAAAAAAATAATAATTTAGAATGCATACCTGTTTTATCTAATATGTAGTTGTCTTATATATTCCTTTCAAGAGAATATTGTGGGAGATGGTAAAGAAATGCTCGGTTTATTACGAAAAATACACAGGTGACTGATGAAACTTTCCCTAATCTCACTTGGTGCTGAAACTGTTTAAGACAGAATGGGTCCCCTTTCTATTTTGTTATGAGACTCCATAGTTGTTCTGCTCTTAGTTAAGGAAGCATAGAAGCTAATTTCACAAGTCACTGGTTTTGAAGTGTTAAATCGTCAACTGTATCGCCCACTGCACCTTGACAGATAGGAACATAGCAACATAGTTTGTAAGGCTGAAAAAAGACATCCGTCTATCTAGTTCAGCCTGTTATCCCACAAGTTGATCTAGAGGAAGGTAAAAAATAATGGAAGCCAATTTTCCTAATTTTGGGGGGAAAATTCCTTCCTGACTCCAATCAGGCAATCAGAATAACTCTCTGGATCAATGACCCCTCTCTAGTAACTATAACCTGTAACATTATTACACTCCAGAAATACATCCAGACCCCTCTTTTAGTGAACTTACCATCACCACCTCCTCCGGTAGAGAGTTCCATGGTCTCACTGCTCTTACCGGAAAGAATCCTCTTATATGTTTGTATAGATACATTCTTTCCTCTAGATACAGAGGGTGTCCCCTCGTCACGGTCACAGTCCTAATACAGTGCCTTGCGAAAGTATTCGGCCCCCTGGAACTTTTCAACGTTTTGCCACATTTCAGGCTTCAAACAAAAAGATATAACATTTTCAATTTTTGGTGAAGAATCAACAACAAGTGGGTCACAATTGTGAAGTGGAAAAAAATTTATTGGATCATTTAAACTTTTTTTGTAATAATAAAACTGAAAAGTTGGGCGTCCAAAATTATTCGGCCCATTTACTTTCAGTTCAGAAAACTCACTCCAGAAGTTGAGGATCTCCGAATGATCCAATGTTGTCCTAAATGACTGATGAAGAGAAATAGAATCCACCTGTGTGTAATCGAATCTTCGTATAAATGCACCTGCTCTGTGATAGTCTCAGGATTCTGTTTAAAGCACAGAGAGCATCATGAAGACCAAGGAACACACCAGGAAGGTCCGTGATACTGTTGTGGAGAAGTTTAAAGCCGGATTTGGATACCAAAAGATTTCCCAAGTTTTAAACATCCCAAGGAGCACTGTGCAAGCGATCATATTGAAATGGAAGGAGTATCAGACCACTGCAAATCTACTAAGACCCGGCCGTCCCTCTAAACCTTCATCTCAAACAAGGAGAAGACTGATCAGCGATGTAACAAGGAGGCCCATGATCACTCTGTATGAACTGCAGAGATCTACAGCTGAGGTGGGAGAGTCTGTCTATAGTACAACAATCAGTCGAACACGTCACAAATCTGGCCTTTATGGAAGAGTGGCAAGAAGAAAGTTATTTCTCAAAGATATCCATAAAAAGTCTCGTTCACAGTTTGCCATAAGCCACCTGGGAGACACACCAAACATGTGGAAGAAGGTGCTCTGGTCAGATGAAACCAAAATCGAACTTTTTGGAAACAATGCAAAACGATATGTTTGGCGTAAAAGCAACACAGCTCATCACCCTGAACACAGCATCCCCACTGTCAAACATGGTGGTGGCAGCATTATGGTTTGGGCCTGCTTTTCATCAGCAGGGACAGAGAAGATGGTTAAAATTGATGGGAAGATGGATGACGCCAAATACACAACCATTCTGGATGAAAACCTGTTGGAGTCTGCAAAAGACCTGAGACTAGGATGGAGATTTATCTTCCAACAAGACAATGATCCCAAACATAAAGCAAAATCTACAATGGAATGGTTCAAAAATAAAGGTATCCAGGTCTTAGAATGGCCAAGTCAAAGTCCAGACCTGAATCCAATTGAGAATATGTGGAAAGAGCGGAACACTGCTCTCCATCACATCTATCTGAACACAAACGCTCTCCATCCAACCTCAAAGAGCACAAGCTGTTTTGCAAGGAAGAATAGGCAAGAATTTCAGTCTCTAGATGTGCAAAACTGATAGAGACATACCCCAAGCGACTTGTAGCTGTAATCGCAGCAAAAGATGGCGCAACAAAGTATTAATGCAAGGGCGCCAAATAATTTTGCACGCTCCACTTTTCAGTTTTAATATTGCAAAAAAAGTTTAAATGATCCAATAAATTTCGTTCCACTTCACAATTGTGACCCACTTGTTGTTGATTCTTCACCAAAAATTTTAAATGTTAGATCGTTTTGTTTGAAGCCTGAAATGTGGCAAAAGGTTGAAAAGTTCCAGGGGGCCGAATACTTTTGCAAGGCACCGTATATAAAAACAAAAAAAAAGTACAATCCTGCAGTTTTCATACTGACTACTAGGCCTAAGATATGTTACGACTTCCTGTCTCTTCACAACAGCTACATTCCATAGACACAATGGACAGGAGGGGTCCCCATCAAATTCTATGGGAAAATTTTCTAGGCATGCTCTGTGACCTGTGCAGAGGTCAGAAGGGAACTAATACGCTGTGATATCACCTATTGTGCATGGTGGATCCTGTCTTATCTATATATAAGTGTTACTTATTATTGCAATTTTGCCTGTGATGATAATGATGATAGTTACTGAGAAGTTTCCTCTACAGAACAGGAAATCATTACCTGTTAATAGGCCTAGTGGCCAGTGTGAAAATTACAGGATTATATACTTTTTTTTTTTTTTAATGGAAAGATTTAAAAAAATCACCACAAATTCTAAAAATATATATTTAACACAGTCAGTACTCCATTATTCTATTTTTCCCTAGAATTATTTTAGATAAATATCCCCCACACCATAATAAAAATCGCCTATAATAAAGTAACAGAACAATGACCGGTAGAAAGTCTTCCTGCAATCATGTAATATTATACAGGTTTTCAATGATGGTTCTTTCACAGGCTATTCACATAATTCCTCAGGACATACTCTATCATATTGGAATTCTTGTGATTGTCAGGTTAAGATCATATTCGGAGACCGTTGTTTTGTTCAGTACTGTGAAAGTGAAAGCTATCCATCCATAATCTCCTGGAAGAGCGTTGGTGGTTGCTATGTTAGAAACATTTGTTCATTTTCTCTTTTGAAGCAAGGTATGGAATAGCTACATTAAGTACTACTGAACCACAAAATTAAAGAAATCCGATATGAACCATGAAAGTAAAGTAAATTCTTCCATTTTTACTTGACCTTCTTTAAAAACTATGGGAAATTATAGTATTATAGGACATTCATATGGGAGAAAAGAATACAAGTTGGTGTATTATGTTCCAAATTTATCCCGCGGGATCTGTTCTAAATTTGGGGAATATTTAATTTTAACACTTTTGTCTAGAAAAGTTACTCCATTTTTTTTTGTCCACCCCCTACTGGAAAAAATTGTAACTTTTAAAACTCGTAATGACAAAATTGGAGTGAAACTAGTTAACAAAGCAAACCACACCAACTTTTCTACCCACAAAAGTGGCGAGAGAGGCAAAAATGTATTTTGTGCCCAAATGGTGTGCTCCAAAATGGGCAACTTTTTAATTCTAGTGCAGAGGGAATGAAAAATTTCTCCACAGACTCTCCAAGGCAACAGATGTTCTCTAGAGATGAGCGAATATGTTCGTCCGAGCTTGATGCTCGTTCGAGCATTAGGGTATTCGCATATGCACACTCAAGGAAATGGCATCTTCCTCTTCCTGCATGTTAGGCGCCTTTTCTCAGCCAATCAACATGCAGGAGAGTCTTTGGTACCTCCTAGCATCACGTGGGGCCCCTACAAGTCGATAGCAGGGATTGGCTGGCCAGATCAGATGACCTGGGAATATAAGAATCTGGTCCAGCGCTGCTCGCGTCAGACGCCGCCTGCATGAGATTAGGGATAGAGCTGCTGTCTGTCAGGGAGAGGGTTAGGGCCTGAATTTAGATGTTGGTAAGGCAGGAATCATGCTCAAAGAACCCAACAGCCCTTCTAAGGGCTACAAGCACCTTTTTTTTTGGTCTCCTCCTGGCTGCTGGCTGGGACTTGTAGTGCAGCTACCGCCATCTTGGCTGCACACTGTGCACAGAGACTGGTGGCAGAAGGGACAGCACGTGGTCCACACAGATCCAAAAGAAATTGCCCAAAGTCCTCTCAGTACTCATTTTTGCTGCTGCTGCTGGTGCTGCAGTACCTTGGCTTGCTGGGATCTGTAGTGCAGTCTAGGGAATACGTTTTTTCTATCATTTCTATACACTACAGTCCAGTGAACAATTATGTAGTGTACTGTACAGTAGCGTCAGTCTAGGGAATACGTTTTTTCTCTCAGTTATATATACTACAGTCCAGTGAACAATTATTTAGTGTGCTGTACAGTAGCGTCAGTCTAGGGAATACGTTTTTTCTCTCAGTTATGTATACTACAGTGCAGTGAACAATTATGTAGTGTGCTGTACATTAGCGTCAGTCTATAAAATACGTACTTTCTCTTAGTTATATGTACTACAGTCCAGTGAAAAATGGAGTGGTTTGCGGTACAATAGCCGCCATTTAAAGACTACGTTTTTTCTCAGTTATATGTACTACAGTCCAGTGAAATATGGAGTGGTTTGCGGTAAAATAGCAGCCATTTAAAGACTATGTTTTTTTCTCATTTATATATACTACAGTCCAGTGAACAATTCTGTAGTGTGCTGTACAGCAGCGTCAGTCTATAAAATACGTATTTTCTCAGTTATATGTACTACAGTCCAGTGAAAAATGGAGTGGTTTGCGGTAAAATATCCGACACTTAAAGACTACGTTTTTTTCTCATTTATATATACTACAGTCCAGTGAACAATTCTGTAGTGTGCTGTACAGCAGCATCACTCTATAAAATACGTTTTTTCTCAGTTAAATGTACTACAGTCAAGTGAAAAATGTAGTGGTTTGCGGTAAAATAGCTGCCATTTAAAGACTACGTTTTTTTCTCATTTATATATACTACAGTCCAGTGAACAATTCTGTAGTGTGCTGTACAGCAGCGTCAGTCTATAAAATACGTATTTTCTCAGTTATATGTACTACAGTCCAGTGAAAAATGGAGTGGTTTGCGGTAAAATATCCGACACTTAAAGACTACGTTTTTTTCTCATTTATATATACTACAGTCCAGTGAACAATTCTGTAGTGTGCTGTACAGCAGCATCACTCTATAAAATACGTTTTTTCTCAGTTAAATGTACTACAGTCAAGTGAAAAATGGAGTGGTTTGCGGTAAAATAGCCGCCATTTAAAGACTACGTTTTTTTCTCATTTATATATACTACAGTCCAGTGAAAAATTCTGTAGTGTGCTGTACAGCAGCGTCAGTCTATAAAATATGTATTTTCTCAGTTATATGTACTACAGTCCAGTGAAAAATGGAGTGGTTTGCGGTAAAATAGCCGCCATTTAAAGACTAATTTTTTTCTCAGTTATATGTACTACAGTCCAGTGAAAAATGTAGTGGTTTGCGGTAACATAGCCGCCATTTTAAGACTACGATTTTTTCTATCAGTTATATATACTACAGTCCAGTGAAAAATGGAGTGGTTTGCGTTAAATTAGCCGCAGTCTAAAAATTCCTTTTTTTCTCTCAGTTATATATACTACAGTGCAGTGAACAATTCTGTCGTGTGCGGTATAGTAGCCGCACTCTAGTGTTGACACCAGCAAGTGACCAAGTTAGTTGAGGTAGCAGGTGAAGTACATAAAATTTTACACTGATACAGCATGGCGGTGAACCCAGAGTGACCAAGTTACACTCAGGTAGAAGATGAAGCACATAAAATTTTACACTGACACAGCATGGCGGTGAACCCAGAGTGACCAAGTTACACTCAGGTAGCAGATGAAGCACATAAAATTTTACACTGATACAGCATGGCAGTGAACCCAGAGTGACCAAGTTACACTCAGGTAGCAGGTGAAGTGCATAAAATTTTACACTTTTACAGCATGACGGTGAACCCAGAGTGACCAAGTTACACTCAGGTAGCAGGTGAAGCACACAAAAGTTTACACTGACACAGCATGGCGGTGAACCCAGAGTGACCAAGTTACACTCAGGTAGAAGGTGAAGCACATAAAATTTTACACTGATACAGCATGGCGGTGACACCACCAATGCCTTGGTCAGACTGAGATTGCAGTCAAATGGCTGTAGGTGAGCCTCCCAAAAATTTGTTTTGTAGTGTCTGAAGTTGACCCTCCTGTAAAATTGTTTTTGAGTGTCTGTAGTTGACGCTCCTAAAATATTTATTGGAGAGAGGGCCTGTAGGTGGCCCTCTGTAAACATTGTTTGTAAAGAGCGCCAGTTGGCCCTCAGAAACATTGCCTGTTGGCTCAGCGTTTGTGTGCAAAGAGGAGGAGGAGAAGAGAGGATACATAAAGAATCTTCATGTTGAGCTGCTTTCCCCCGGTGGAGATTTGCATTCCGGTGAAATCCAGGCTTTATTCATTTCAATAATCGTCAGCCTATCAGTGCTGTCAGTTGACAGGCGTGTACGCTTATCAGTGATGATGCCACCTGCTGCACTGAAGACCCGCTCTGACAACACGCTAGCGGCAGGGCAGGCCAGCACCTCCAAGGCGTACAGCGCCAGTTCGGGCAACGTGTCCAGCTTTGCAACCCAGTAGTTGTATGGAGCAGAGTGATCACGCAGGACTTTGGTATGGTCAGCTAGGTACTCCGTCACCATCTTTCTGAACAGCTCCCCCCTACTGGGGGACGGGAGACATAGTCTTGCTGGGGTGCCATAAAACTGGCAAAGGCCTTGGAGAGTGTTCCCCTGCCAGTGCTTGACAAGCTGCCTGCTCCCCTCCTCTCCCCCGCTAGTTGGCCCACAGAACTACATCCTCTGCCGCTAGCGGTGTCAGATGGGAAGGATAGTTTCAGCTTGTGCACCAGGGACTGTTGATATTGTTTCACTCTCATACTCCTTTCCTCTAAAGGAATGAGAGTGGAAAAGTTCTGCTTGTACCTGGGGTCCAGGAGGGTGAACACCCAGTAATCGGTGTTTGAAAAAATGCTTCTAACGCGAGGGTCACGGGAAAGGCAGCCTAACATGAAGTCAGCCATGTGCGCAAGAGTCCCAACACGTAAGAATTCCCTTTCCTCAATAGGCTGACTCTCCATTTCCTCCTCCTCCAACTCCTCCTCTTCAGCCCATACACGCTCAACAGATAAGAAGGAATGAGCATAGGTACCCTCTTCAGTCTTGCCAACAGTCTCCTTCTCTTCCTCATCCTCCTCCTCCTTCTCCAATACACGCTGAGAAACAGACCTGAGGGTGTTATGGCTATCAAGCAACGTATCTTCTTCCCCCATCTCCTGTGACAAGCGCGAAGCCTCTGACTTCATGCTGAGCAGTGAGTTTTTCAGCAGACAAAGCAGCGGGATGGTGGCGCTGATAATGGAGGCATCGCTGCTGACCATCTGTGTTGACTCCTCAAAGTTGCTTAACACCTGACAGATATCAGACATCCACGTCCACTCCTCATTGTAGACTTGAAGAAGCTAACTAACCTGACAACCAGTTTTTGTGGAAGTTGGCATCTGGCAGTCTACAATCGCTCTGCGCTTCTTGTAAACCCTGACTAACATGTGTAATGTGGAATTCCATCGCGTGGACACGTCGCACAACAGTCGGTGAGTAGTCAGTTTTAAGCGCTGTTGTACTGCCCTGAGAGTGGCAGCATCTGTGGTTGTCTTGCGGAAATACGTCCAGATGTGTCGCGCCTTGGTGAGCAAATCAGACAAATTTGGGGTAGGTCTTGAGGAACCGCTGAACCACACGTGGGCCAGGCAGGTTTTATATGCAGTGTTTATATGGGTTGTTGTTACTTTGGGAAATAGTATTGGTGTATAAAGGCACATGTGTGAGTCTGCCGAGTTGCAGAGCCGCCACCAGGTTACGCCCGTTGTAACACACAACCATGCCTGGTTTGAGTTTCAGCGGCACCAGCCCAAGATCGGTCTGCGCCGTGATGCCCTGTAACAGCTCTTGGGCGGTGTGCCTCTTGTCACCTAAGCTCAGCAGTTTCAGCACAGCCTGTTGACGCTTACCGACGGCAGTGCTGCTGCGCCTAGAGCTACCGACTGAAGGCGCCGTGCTCACAGATTGTATTTGAGAGTAGGAGGAGGAGGAGGTGTTGAAGGAAAAGGCATAATAAGTCTGAGAAACCGTGACCGAGGTAGGCCCCGCAATCCTTGGTGTGGGCAGCACATGAGCGGCCCCAGGGTCAGACTGAGAGAAAAAAGGTATATTTTCTAGACTCCGGCTAGTGTGCAGCACACGACAGAATTTTGTACAGCACTGTATAATATATAACTGAGAGAAAAAACGTAGTCTTTAGACGGCGGCTATTGTACCGCAAACCACTCAATTTTTCACTGCAATGTATGATATATAACTGAGAGAAAAAACATATATTTTCTATACTCCGGCTAGTGTGCAGCACACGACAGAATTTTGTACAGCACTGTATAATATATAACTGAGAGAAAAAACGTAGTCTTTAGACGGCGGCTATTGTACCGCAAACCACTCAATTTTTCACTGCACTGTATGATATATAACTGAGAGAAAAAACGTAGTCTTTAGATTGCGGCTATTGTACCACAAACCACTCAATTTTTCACTGCACTGTAGGGTATATAACTGAGAGAAAAAACATATATTTTCTAGACTCCGGCTAGTGTGCTGCACACGAGAGAATTTTGCACTGCACTGTATAATATATAACTGAGAGAAAAAACGTATTTTCTAGACTGTGGCTATTATACCGCAAACCACTCAATTTTTCACTGCACTGTATGATATATAACTGAGAGAAAAAACGTAGTCTTTAGACGGCGGCTATTGGACCGCAAACCACTCAATTTTTCACTGCACTGTAGGATATATGACTGAGAGAAAAAACGTATATTTTGTAGACTCCGGCTAGTGTACCGCACACCACACAATTTTTCACTGGACTGTAGGATATATGACTGAGAGAAAAAACGTATATTTTCTAGACTCTGGCTAGTGTAACGCACACCACACAATTTTTCACTGGACTGTAGTATATGTAAAAGCGATTTTTTTCTAGACTGCGGCTACTGTGCCGCACACCACAGAATTGTTCACTGAACTGTAGTCACCACCATAATGTGTCAGGCTAAATTTTTGGGGGGTTCAGCTGCTATGTTAGTCTAACCAAGCCACTCTGGGGTTCACCGCCAAGCTGTAAACTGCAATCTCATTCTTAACAAGTCATCCTAGGGTTCACCCCCATGCTGTAAACTGCAATCTCAGTGTGCGTGTTTTCCCGTCTGGGATGGGGAGAGCTGGGCACTGTGCTGGGAGAATTTTGTGTACGCTGTGGACTACTGGGTGGGTGCAGAGAGGGAGATGCTTATACCTGCGTCATGGGGCGGGGGATAGGACAGCAGTGCCAGCATGAGCAGTGGTGTCACCCACAGGCGGTGATGGACCTTTGTTGCACCTAGTTGGGTTCTTTACTAACATGTGATGGGCATGTGCCTTGTCCATCTTGGTCTGGGTCAGCACAATTGTCTTGAGGGTCACCACCAGGCTGTTGCCCAGAATTTGGCGTAATGGTACGATTAGGCAGCCTCAGAGGCATCCATGCATGCTGCCTCTGCTGTTTCATGTCCATTTCCGTGGTGTTTCCATCATTTTCTGAGGTTTCCAGGTTTTCACGCAACCTTCCCTGTGCAGAGCTTTGGTCCCCTGCAAAAAATGCTCGAGTCTCCCATTGACTTCAATGGGGTTCGTTATTTGAAACGAGCACCCGAGCATCCGGAAAAATTTGACTCGAATAACGAGCACCCGAGCATTTTAGTGCTCGCTCATTTCTAATGTTCTCCCATTAAAATTATTAAGGTAAGTACCTTATTGGGATACCATTTTATTATTATTTTTGTTCAAAGGTTCTTAAGTAAACAGGATTTTGTCAATTCAATGAAAATGAATGGTTCCTTATGAGACCTACATAAATCTCACTTTCACACTTTCAGTATTTGGTCAATATTCAAAGCCAAAACCAGGAGCGGAACCTAAACTTGTAAGAGATGAAAATCTTTTCATTACAGTTTTCTATGTAGAATACATTGTAAAATACAGCCTTGTGAGCAAGGCCAAAAGCTTTATTGACCTGCTGTAGCTTAGGTCAAGGTCAGGATTAAATCTTAGATTATAGATTATAGTATTTCAGATCAATTCAGTCTATTATAGAATACTTCAGTGACTTTGATGAATTTCTCATAAAATGGGAAGGTTCCAACAATGTAACTTTGACATTTTGTCGTTTGATACAAAAAAATCCCTGAACTTGTTTCCGAAAAATATGTCCACTATTTAATAGATCCTGACCAGTGTAACTACTATGAAGAAATTAACAGCTATTTGACACATTTTTATATAAAGAGGTTTTCTGTTAATTAAATATCGATGAGCTGTCCTCATGATAGGTCATAAATTTATGGTTGGTGGGATTCTGACTCCGGGCATCCCTGCAGTAGAAATGAGTAAATTTCTTAAAATTTGATTCAGGTGGGATTCGTCCGAATCAGCCTTGTAATTTCAATCATGTCTAAATCAATTCTACCCCAATCAAACATGCTTTGATTGCCTGTAAGTCTCTTTTTATTGTTCTCCTCTCTTTCTCACCCCTGCAAAAATTTCCAGAAAAGAATTACCTAAAATTTTGATTCTATAGAATCCAAATGTTTCCAAACATTTAGGTCAAATTTTGATTCTATAGAAATTATTTGTTCACCCAACACCTGTTGAAACGGTATTGCATCTCAATCCCATTCACCCGAGCTGCATAAAGTCCATGTGACTCATGCACATGACGTAATAGGGAGGAGGAAGCAAGGGCACTTCCTGGGGGAAGGGTGCATCATGAACTATTTCACTTCCTTAGGTGATAAATATCTGATTAGTGGGGATTTGAACCCACTCTGATGAGATGTTCTACAGTAGCTTCGGAGCTGGATCTACACAACTACATCCACTGTGTAGTACTGAAGTGAATGTAGTAACCAGTTCCATCCACTACACAATGGATGGATCTGTGTATTTCCAGCACCAAGCTCATTAGTGTGGTTTCAGGGTTTCAGACCCTTGACGATCAGATATTCAAAGTCTATTCTGAGGATAGGTCATCAATAGTAAAATCCTGGACAACAACTTTAAGGAGTTACCAGAGATATTCTTTCCATACTGATCAAGGTAAATTCTTACTCTTCTTAAACACATCACTTACGGCTGACTCTTAGTCAAGCTAGAAATTTGTAAAAAATATGAAAGTTTGTTTAATGTTTTTGCTTGTTGGTATAGACCAGATTCATAAAAAAGGAGATCCTTAAAAATGCATTACTGCATATAAAAGGAGGTGGCTGTGACAACCTTCTGTAATTCTAAGGAAATATTCAATCAGAATCGAAGTATAAAGACATTGTAATTGGTGAAGAATGTACCATTTATTTAAAAAAAACTTTATGGTTATCCTGTATTTACAATAGGAACAATATCTAATAGATAAATGAGTATTTGATCAGGAGTAACTTCTGCCAGCTCCACAGTAAACATGCATGCTTGGTGCAGAGTGGTCCTATGGAGGAGGCTTATGTGCTATGTGAGCAGAGTTGTTGTTTGACATGCCTCAATCTTTCTACTAGAGATTGATTCTAAAGAAGGTGGGTATTGGGAATTGAAGAAGATGGATTTTATTCAAAGCATAATAGCAGTTTAAACTGATGATGTTATTATGCTTTGAATAAAAGAATCTTCATATCTTCAAAAGTTGGTGTCGGTCCTTCTTCCCTCAGTCCTCAGGATAGGTCATTAATATCAGATCGGCAGGGGTCTGACACCCAGCAATCTCACTGATCAACTGTTTGAATAGAAGGTGCATGCCATGCCAGTGCTGCCTCCTCCTCATTGTTTACCTGCTCGTTTTTGCATCCGCAGAGGTGAGCAGGTGTAATTACATCCCATTCATTTCAATTGGACAGCTCCCTCCTATACTCACCTCTGTGGATGCAACAGCGAGCAGGTAAAGAATGAAAAGAAGACAGCACACCTGATCGGCAGGGATGCCAGATATCGGACCCCCTCCGATCTGATATTGACGACCTATCCTGAGGATAGGTTATCAATAAAAATAACTTGGACAACCCCTTTAACCCCTTCACGCTATATGACGAGTATACTCGTCATGGAGCACTGCTATTTAACGCTCCATGACGAGTATACTCGTCATTACATTAAACTGTCACCATGTCTGCTGACATGGTGACAGCGCTGAGACCCCGGCTGTTACTTACAGCCAGGGGTCTCAGCTTACCAGCCCGAGACCAATGGGGGCGGTCCCGGGCTAGCGATCGCTGTGATTGGCTAGTCTATACAGACTAG
This sequence comes from Rhinella marina, assembly GCA_900303285.1. Classification (NCBI taxonomy): domain Eukaryota; kingdom Metazoa; phylum Chordata; class Amphibia; order Anura; family Bufonidae; genus Rhinella; species Rhinella marina. The sequence continues at coordinate 75,958 of ONZH01019779.1, read as the reverse complement.
CCAATCACAGCGATGCAATATTAAAATGAAATTAAAATAAATAAATAAATATTATCTATACTATATACACCCCCCCACCCCAGATCGCTATTTTTTCCAGGGGTGGGGGTGGGGGGGGTGTAATGTGCGGCGGGCGGCGTGCGGCGGGCGGGCGGATGATGTGGCGGCGGCATCGCCGCCGCATTGATGTTCAGGATGGCCGAGCGGAGCGGGTGAAGCAGAGTATCAGCATACAGCTGATACTCTGCTTCAAACTGCTGACATCGGTGCTGGCGCCGATGTCAGCAGTTTAACCCCTTCCATGCCACGGTCCGTAGGGACCGCGGCATGGAAAGGGTTAACAGGGAGGGAGCTCCCTCCCTCTCCCATCGGCGCTGCGGTGCGCTGGCAGCGCCGATGGTGTGGGCTGAAGAGGGGGAGGAAGCTCCCTCCCCCTTCCATCGGGACGCTGTTCTGCTGTGGCAGCGTCCCGATGGTTACCATGGCAACCAGACGCTTTCAGAAGCGTCTCGGTTGCCATGGTGTAAGCAAGCCTGTTCAGGCTCCTGCTAAAGGCAGGAGCCTGACAAGGCTTAGCAAGAATGAAAATACACTGCAGTACACTATACAGTGTACTGTAGTGTATTATAGAACAATGAGACCCACTGGTTCTTCAAGAACCAAGTGGGTCTGAGTCTAAAAAAGTGTAAAAAAAAAAAAAAAGTTAAAAAAAAGTTTAAAAAAAGTTAAAAAAAAGTTTTAAAAAAATCCTATTTTCCCCCCCAAAACTCAAATTTAAAATTAGTAAAAAAAGAAAAAAAATACCCCAATCATGTTAGGTATCGCCACGTTCGTAACAACCTTCTCTACAAAAATATCACATGCCCTGACCCCTCAGGTGAACACCGTAAAAAAAATAAAATAAAAACAGTGTCAAAAAAGCCATTTTTTGTCACTTTACATCACAAAAAGTGCAATACCACGCGATCAAAAAGGCGTATGCCCCTTAAAATAGTACCAATCTAACTGTTACCTCTTCCCGCAAAAAATGAGCCCCTACCTGAGACAATTGCCCAAAAAATAAAAAAACTACAGCTCTCACACTATGGAGAGACTAAAACATGATTTTTTTGTTTAAAAAATGATATTATCGTGTAAAACTTAAATAAATAAAAAAAAACTATACATGTTAGGTATCACCACATCCGTAACAATCTGCTCTACAAAAATATCACATGAGTTAATCCCTCAGGTGAACACAGTAAAAAAAATAAAATAAAAACAGGGTAAAAAAAGCAATTTTTGTCACTTTACGTCACAAAAATTTTAAATAGCAAGCGATCAAAAAGGCGTATGCCCCTTAAAATCGTACCAATCTAACCGTTACCTCTTCCCGCAAAAAATGAGCCCCTACCTGAGACAATTGCCCAAAAAATAAAAAAACTACAGCTCTCACACTATGGAGAGACTAAAACATGATTTTTTTGTTTAAAAAATGATATTATCGTGTAAAACTTAAATAAATAAAAAAAACTATACATGTTAGGTATCGCCACGTCCGTAACAACCTGCTCTACAAAAATATCACAGGAGTTAACCCCTCAGGTGAACACAGTAAAAAAATAAAAATAAAAACTGAGCCAGAACAGCCATTTTTGGTTACCTTGCCTAACAAAAAGTGTAATATAAAGCGATCAAAAATCATATGTAACCCAAAATAATATCAATAACACTGTCACCTTATCCCTTAGTTTCCAAAATATGGGCACTTTTTGGTTGTTTCTACTGTAGGGGTGCATCAGGGGGGCCTCAAATGGGACATGGAGTCTGAAAACCAGTCCAGCAAAATTTGCCCTCCAAAAACCATTTGGTGCACCTTTCCTTCTGCGCCCTGCTGTGCGCCCATACAGTAGTTTACAATCACATGTGGGGTGTTTCTGTAAATCGCAGAATCAGGATAATAGTTTTTGAGTTTTGTTTGGCTATTAACCCTTGATGTGTTACAGGAAAAAATGGATTAAAATGGAAAATCTGCCAAAAAAGTGAAATTTAGAAATGTCATCTCCATTTTCCTTTAAATCTTGTGGAAGACATAAAGGGTTAACAAAGTTAGTAAAATTAGTTTTGAAAACCTTGAGGGGTGTAGTTTCTAAAATGGGGTAATTTATGGTGGTTTCTATTATGTTAACCCCACAAAGTGACTTCAGAACTGAACTGGTGCTTAAAAAAAATGGTTTTGGAAAATTTCTTAAAAATTTTAAGAATTACTTCTAAAATTCTAAGCCTTCTAACGTCCCCAAAAATAAAATTATATCTTCAAAATGATGGTAACATAAAGTAGACATATGGGAAATGTAAAGTAATAACTATTTTGTGAGAAATCACAATGTGCCTTAAAAGCAGAGAAATTCAAAGTTTGAAAATTACAATTTTTTCCAAATTTTCTGTAAATTTAGGATTTTTTAATAAATAAAGGTGATTTATATTGACTCAAATTTACCACTGTCATGGAGTACAATGTGTCACGAGAAAACAATCTCAGAACGGCTTGGATAAGTAAAAGTGTTTCAAAGCTATTACCACATAAAGTGACACATGTCAGATTTCCAAAATTTGGCCTGGTCCTTAAGGTGAAAAATGGCTATGTCATGAAGGGGTTAAGGAATGTCGGCCAACTGACAACACTTGCTCCCAGGTTCCTCATAAACGTGCATGGTCAGTCTGGTTGAGTATGCATGTTCATTTTAATGGGGAGAGGGTATAAGCTTCTGCTAGATACCTCCTCCTCACTTGGGGAACAAAGGTTCGGACTGAATTCCAAGTTGCCGAACTTGATTTCACCTGATCGATATGGTTGTGTTTGACGGACTCCTTACAAATAAGATGGTTAGCAGGTTCAGCTTAGTTGGGGCTGGAACAGCTCAGTTGTGGTTAACAACTCCTTTAAACAGACCTTCTCACACAACATTCGTACTATGGGGTTAACTCCTATAGAAAAATGTTTTTGAAAATCACACAAAGCTGAATACTGACGTGGGTGTCTTCTTGGAAATAATGAAGAATCTATGGAATGCCAGATGTCATTATAAAGCTCCACAACATCTTCTGGTTCATTTGTGTCGTTTTTAATTACCAGGAGAGACTGTGAATATCATAGGACAACTTACTTAGCTAATCAACTCTAAATAGTTCACTACCCAGGCAATAACTAATTCAGCAAAAGAAATTTTCATTTTTTCCTGTGTAAAAAGAAATTGAGAAATGTGGCATGGAAACATATCTGTGATGAATATGCATTTATGTTTGAGTAGCTATAATACAACATCTGGGATTATGAATAACCCAATCTAATCCCAAACCAGTCCCCCTCTCAGTAAATGCTCTTTTCTTTCAGACAATATTTCTATCAAGAGATTGGTGCTGCTGTTGTTTGAACTTAGAAAAAGTTTTGGAAAACTAGTGCAGTCTCTGCTTATGATTCATAATACATGCTGCTCAGATTTCCCTGACAGCCTGATTTCCCTGGGCTCGGGAAAAATTATCATTTTGAGCAAGAGAGAAAAGAATATATAAAAGGGGATTAATAATATAAATGTTCATGTATTTCAAGTGTTAGTTAGAATGTAGTCTATTCCAACCAATTACTGTTATTCGCTATTATAGGTGTATGCTCGTTAGATTCTGGTATCCCTTATCCACAGGATAGGGTATAACTGTTAGATCAGTGGTGATCCAACTGCTGGGACCCCCACTGATTGCAAGAACAAGGGCCCCATAACCCTGAAATGAATGGAGCGTCAGGTCGAGCATGTGCACTTCTGTTCCAATCATCTCTTTCTCTGTACTTGGCTTCTCTGGTAGTCCCATAAAGAGTGAATGGAGTGGCGGTGTACATGCTATATCTGCAGCCACATTTTTTTTCTGGGAACAGGGCCCCCATTCTTGTAATTGTTGGGGTCCAAATGCTTGAACAATGTTGTGGTTTGAGTATAATCTCATCTAAACGGATTTTGCCTTTAACTTGCCAATGAGATCTTGGAACTGAACCTGAGTCCAACCTTTTGGAATATATGCTTAGGCTCTATGCAGATGCTGGCCATGGTTGGACTCAAAATCAGTGTCATAGAATGTGTAAGTTCCTCTGGGTTCCTCAGTTTCTCCCACACTTAAAAAAACATTTATAGTAAGTGCGGTGCCTCAACAATTTTTCCCATTCTTCAAATCAAGTTCCTTGTTTTCAACACAACTTCTCCTTTCCCATCAGCCACTTCAAAAACTTCAGCTATTCCTTCTTTTATCTGTACCTGGCCTGTCATTCTTCTCTATAGTTTCAACACATGGTCTCCTTTGCCTCTGTAACACGGAAATACAATAGGTAATCTGTCTGTTAATTCTGTGTGTGACATAAAATAATGACATTCAAAGAATGAGGACAGCATCAAATAACAGACGTGGCTGTGGTTGTGGTGCCGTTGGTGGTGGTGGAGCTCCTTCTGCAGGGAGAGGACGTGGTCGATCACCCAAATAAAACACCTTCATCTGGTGCACGCTGGTGACAGGACGTTCTGCCTCATTTTGTGAGGCCACAACAAGTAGAGGCAGTATTAGATGTGATGGCTGAGTGTCCCTTAAAGGGGTTGTCTCACTTCAGCAAGTGGCATTTATCATGTAGAGGAAGTTAATACAAGGCACTTACTAATGCTCTGCTCATGTCCATATTGCTTCCTTTGCCAGCTGGTTTCATTTTTCCATCACATTATACAATTCTCGTTTCCATGGCTACAACCACCCTGCAATCCATCAGCTGTGGTCATGCTTCCACACTATAGGAAAAAGAGCCGACATCTCTGATGGCCGGAACCTCGAGAGTGCGCATAGTCCAGCACTTTTTTCTATAGTGTGCAACCACGACCACCACTACTGGATTAATGTATAATGCGATGGAAAAATTAATCCAGCCAGCAAAAGAGACCATATAGACAATCACAATACATTAGTAAGTGCCTTGTATTAACATTCTCTACATTATATATCCCATTTGCTGAAGTGAGACAACCCCTTTAACATTGTCTTCCACCCAATCGCCTGCTAAAAACGCAGAGTTGGCACCTAAAGCCCATGGGCATCTGTCTTCCACCTCACCCCCTTGCAAATCAGCCAAGCAGTCTGAGTCCTAAGTCATGCAGCAGTCACCTGTGCTTTTTAACCCGATGCCGACCGCCCACTGTCTTTTGACGGCGGGCGGTGCGGGTCCCGAGTCTGCAGCGCCGTCTAAAGACGTCGCTGCAGAAAAGGGTTGTCAGGGGGCCCCAGGATGGACGAGCGGCGGGGGTCCGGCTGTGCCCAATAGCCGGACCCCTGCTGAATGCGCCAGCATCGGTGAAAACACCGATGCCGGCGCATTAACCCTTCATGTGCCGCGGTCAGCGCTGACCGCGGCACATGAGGCGTGCGGCATGGTCCGCCGCTATTCAGGATGGCGAGCGGGGCCATCGGGTCCCCGTGCTGCTGTGACGGGGACCCGATGGCTTGGATAGCAGCCCGATGCCTTCCTTAGGCATCGTGGCTGCTATCCCTGCGAGCCTGTGCGATCCAGCCCCCTGGATCGCACAGGAAGCAGGCTGTAAGTGTATTACACTGAGTAATACACTTACAGCCAATGCATTACAATACAAAAGTATTGTAATGCATTGTAAAGGGGATCAGACCCCTAAAAGTTAAATAAAGTGGAAAATGAAAAGTTAAAAAATAAAGTAAAAATAAATAAATAATAATAATAAAAGTCTTAAAAAAAAATAAGCCATTTTAAAAAAAAAAGTTAAACAAATTGTAAAAAAAGGTGAAAAAAGAAAGGTATACATATTAGGTATCGCCACGTCCGTATCGACCGGCTCTATAAAAATATCACGTCATCCACCCCGCCAGGTGAACGCAGTAAAAAAAAAAAAAAAAACTGTGCCAAAACAGACATTTTTTTGGTCACCTTCCCTTACAAAAAGTGTAATAGCAGGCGATCAAAAAAGCTTATGTACCCCAAAATTGTACCAATCAAACCGTAATCTTGTCCCGCAAAAAATGAGACCCTAACTAAGACAATCGCCTGAAAGATAAAAAAAATATGGCTCTCAGAAAATAGCAACACAAAAAAAGATTTTATTCTGTTCACAAATGCATCTAATGTGTAAAACTTTCCAAAAATAAAAATGTTAGACATATTGGGTATCGCCACGTCCGTAACAACCTGCTCTATAAAAATATTACATGAGATGGCCCCCCAGGCGAATGCTGTAAAAAAAATAAATAAAAAACTATGCCAAAATACCCATTTTTTTCCCTCTTCCCTCACAAAAAGTGTAATAGCAGGCGATCAAAAAGGTGTATTTAACCCAAAATGGTACCAATCAAACCGTCATCTTGTCCTACAAAAATGATACCCTACCTGAGACAATCGCCTGAAAAATAAAAAAAATATGGCTCTCTGAAAATGGCAACACATAAACAAGATTTAATTCTGTTCTAAAATGCATCTAATGTGTAAAACTTAACAATAATAAAAATGTTAGACATATTGGGTATCGCCGCGTTTGTAACAACCTGCTCTATAAAAATATCACATGACTTGCCCCCTCAGGTGAATGCTGTAAAAAAAATGCTAAAAAAAACTATGCCAAAACAGCTATTTTTTCACCTTGACTCACAAAAAGAGTAATACCAAGCGATCAAAAAGGCGTATTTACCCCAAAATGGTACCAATGAAAACCTCACCTCATCCTGCAAAAAATGAGCCCCTACATAAGACAATAGCTCAAAAAAATAAAAATCAATGGCTCCCGCAAACCAATCCATCAAAATCTGTGTTGTAAAATCCATATGGCACTCCTTCTGTTCTGAGTCCTGCCATATGTCCCCACAGCAGTTTACCACCACATATGGGGTGTTGCCGTATTCAGGAGAAAATGGGTAACATAATATGGGGTGCTTTTCTCCTGTTACCCCTTATGCAAATAAAAAACTTGGGGCTATAGCAACATTTTATTGGAAGAAATGAAACTTTTCATTTTCACAGCCAAGTGTTTCCAAATTCCGTAAAACGCTTAGGGGGTCAAAGTGGCCAGTACCCCCCTTAATATATTCGTTGAAGGGTGTAGTTTCCAAAATGGGGTCACTTTTTGAGGGTTTCCACTGTAGAGGTACGTCAGGGTCTCTCAATTACAAAATGGTGCCTACAAACTATTTTAGCAAAATCTGCCTCCAAAATCCGTATGGCGCTCCTTTCCTTCTGACCACTGCCACAAACCCATAGAGACGTTTACCACCACATATGGGGTATTTCTGTAAACTGCAGAATCAGAGTAATGTATATTGAGGTTTAGTTTGCTGTTAACCCTTGCTGTGTTGCAAGAAAAAAATTATTAACATGAATAATCTACCAAAAAAGTGAAATTTTGAAATTTCACCTCCATTTTCCTTTAATTCTTGTGGAACACCTCAAGGGTTAACAAAGTTTGTAACAGCAGTTTTTTATAATTTGAGGGGTGTAGTTTATAAAATGGGGTCATTTATGGGGGGTTTCATTATGTAAGCCCCTCAAAATCACTTTACATCTGAACTGGTGCTTAAAAAAAATCGTTTTGGAAAATTTGGTGAAAATTTGAAAAATGGCTTCTAAACTTCTAAGCCCTCTAACGTCCTAAAAAAGTAAAATGACATTTATAAAATGATGCCAACATAAAGTAGACATATGGGGAATGTAAAATAATAACTATTTTTGGAGGTATTACTATTTATTTTGAAAGTAGAGAAATTGAAATTTGGAAATTTGCTAATTTTTTCAAATTTTTTGTAAATTTGCTATTTTTTTATGAATAAAAATGAAATATTTTGCCACAAATTTACTACTGTCGTGAAGCACAATATGTGACGAGAAAACAATCTCAGAATGCCCTGGATAAGTAAAAGCGTTCCAAAGTTATTACCACATAAACTGACACATGTCAGATTAGCAAAAATCAGTCTGGTCACGAAGGTGCAAAATGGCCCGGTCATTAAGGGGTTAATGATTCTGCTTCCGTGGGCCATCCACCTAACCCTGCCCCAGAAGTGGAGGAGACTGAGTGCACCGATGCCCAACCACTTAGGGCGGTTCACATCAACGTCGACAGAAACTTCTTTTCTGTCCTGTATACCAGAAACTAGGCGGTTCCGTTATGCTTGCCCATAGACCTCTATTATGATGAATCAAAACGGAATGCCTCTAAAACTTTCCGTTTTGAATTTCATCTTATGAATTCCATTCTTCTCCATTGTAACCATGTTATAAATGAAAGCAATAACGGAATGCATAACATTGATGTGAACCCACCCATATGTTTGAGGATGAGGACGTGGGAGGACCACCGCAGCACGTCTCTGATGATGATGATGACTAAACACATGTATCAACTGCTGTGGCTTTCTACAGTGTGCAGACCAGCAGGGAGGGCAGAGGTGAGGAGTGGGTGGAAGATGATGTGGAGGAGGATGAGGTCCTAGACCCCACATAGAATCAAAATCATCCGAGTTACGTGTGTAGTTCAGAGGGAGAGGTGGTGGTCATGCACTGCCCACCATACCAAGGGACAGAGCACACCAAAGCTAGCTCAAAGGAGTTCCCTGGCATGGCAGTTCTTCAGGCAATGTGCTGACGACAAGACACGAGTAGTTTGCTCACTATGCAGCCTTTGAAATACTGCAATTTCGTTTGGTAGAGACGGACAGTTTGGACAATTCCCAGCCATCACGACTTTTCCAGGCAGGCCATCCCTACCCTGCACACGAACAAGTGTCGGACAAAATCAGGTGTGCTCTGCTCAAAGCTACCAGTGGCAAGGTCCACATAACCACCGATATGTGGATCAGTAAGCATGGGCAGGGACATTACATCTCCCTAACTGCCCATTAGGTAAATGTAGTGGTGGCTGGGCCTGAGGCGGAAAGCGCTTTGGCAAATGTCCTACCGCCACCATAGATTGCTGGATGTTTATTGTTGCCTCCTGTTGCCTCCTACTCCGCTTCATCCTGTACCACCTACTCATCCGGTCAGCATAACACCTGCATCACCATTCAGCACAGCCAGGGGGAACGACAGCAGGCTGTTATGAAACTCATCTGCTTGGGGGAAAAACTCCTCATCACGCAGAAGCTGTGGATGGGCATCGAAGAACAGACCGATGAGTGGTTGGTGCCGCTGAGCCTCAAGCCCAGCCTGGTGGTGTGGGGTGAAATCTTGTAGCACTTCTGGGCCTAGCCTGTTTGATGCTCATCCCTTGCCTGGTGCATGTGCTGAATTTGGTGGTGCAGAGGTTCCTGAAAAATTACCCAGATATGTTAGAGCTGCTGCAGTGCGGTCCGTCTGTGCGCCCTTTGGGCGTTCTCACCCTGCTGCTATTTGCCGTTCTGCGCTGCAGAGTAACTTCTGCCTTCCCACTCACTGCCTCACACCTTGCACATGAAGAGACTGAGTAGCAGCATGCGATAGCGGCATTTCAGCTGCAGGACTTACAGGTGAGTCGCTCTGCTGAACAGCACCACTTCACTACCAATGAGTGGGACTCCATGTGGGACGTGTGTGCTGTGTTTTGCTGTTTCGAGTACTCCACCAACATGGCCAGTGATGTTGATGCTGTCATCAGTGTTACTATCCCACTTGTATGCCTTCTTGAAAAAACTCTTCAGGCGATGATGGATGAGGCGGTGGCACAGGAGGAAGATCAGGAGGAACAGGGATTATTCACACAGTTATCAGGCCAGTCGTCCACATGTGGCTTGAAAGGTGGGTTCCTGCACCAACAGCAGCCAGGTACACAACTGTCCAACCAAGGCACAGTTTTGGAGGATGATGAAGAAGAGGAGGAACTGTGTTCAGAGCAGGGTTGCACCCAAAGCAACTCACGGGCTGGAGGATACAGAGGACACGGACAATACACCTTTAACCGAGGATAGCTTGTCGTTGCCTCTGGGCAGCCTGGCACACATGAGCGAGTACATTCTGCAGTGCCTGTGCAACGACCGCCGAGTTGCCCTGATTGTTACCAGTGCTGATTACTGGGTGGCCATTCTGCTGGATCCCTGCTACAAAGACAGTGTGCCGTCCTTACTTCCATCACTAAGAATGATCAGAACATGCATGAATACAAGTGCACAATGGTAGATGCACTACTGACAGCGTTTCCACCTGACAGAGGGGGCTCATCGGAAGCACGAGGCGGAGGATGAGGAAGTCGCCAACGCAGCTGGTGCCCGGCACCACCTCAGAAGGGAGGATTAGTATGGCCAGAAATGTGGAAAACCTTCATCAGCATGCCATAACATCCAGCAACACCATCTCATATGGACCGTATTAGCAGGAGGCAGCGTTTCAGCACCACGGTGGAAGAATACATGTCCACACATACTGACTGATGGGTCTGCCCCATTTAACTTCTGGTTATCCAAATTGGAAACATGGCAGCCCTTTACTCCTGGTAGGTGCTGGCCTGCCATGCGGCAACTGTACTGTGATCAAAGACAGGCACACCCACAGCCAACGTGGACAAGCTCACGTTCAATAAAAGGAACCAGACATGGATCCCAAGGACTTTGGTCGTTATGTTTGGATAAGTATTCCGGCCGCACCCAGCCATTGTTATACTCCAGTGCAGTTTGTTCATTCTGTTTGCCATTTCCCAATGTTTTGTGGCCTCCTCAAATCAAAAAAGAAAAAAAAAAAACACAAAACCAGTGTTGGCTACCTCCTCCACCTCTTCCACCTACACCGCCATGTTCACCTCCTCCTCCACTCTACCTCCCTGGTTATTTTTTTATTATTATTTGTTATATTGGCAGACTAGAGAAGTATACCTGCCACACCCAACCATTGCTATACTCCAGTGCAGTTTGTTCATTTTGTTTGCCATTTCCCAAGGTTTTGGGGCCTCCCCAAGTAAAAATAAATTAAAAAAACACAAAAACTGTGTTAGCTTCCTCCTCCACCTATACCACCACATCCACCACCTCCACAACCTTCTACTCCACTTGGACCTCTGCCTTCTGGTTCAAGATTATTATTATTCTTTTTCTATTCTATGTTGTTGTAAGTTATTTACCTATACACATTTGTTTGCATATCAATTGTCCTGCTCTTACCCCATTTTGGTTCCTTTTGCAGCCCTCTATCCCTTACTACAACTATTTTACAGCCATTTTACAGCACCAAAGTTCTGGTCCCCATTGACTTCTAAGGTATTTGGGATCAAGTTCAGGTACCCAAACCGAACTTTGAACTAAAGTTCGGGCAGAACCTGTGAACCAGAACATCCACGGGTCCACTCATCCCTAGTAGAAAGTCTATACAGAGCTTATCTAGACAAAAAGTATCAGGATAAAATTAAATTCTGTTCCTAAGGGTTCAGCTTCCTTATTTCCTTTATTTGTATATAAACATATGGTAGATCATCTTTCAGATGTGGCCATTCACTCAACTATAAATGGGAGTTGTCCAAACAGGATAGGTTCCTGGAATAGTGACAACGTGTGTTAGCTAAACATAATAGGTTCCTGGAGTAACAAGATACCCTACCAATTTTTGACATGTAACTAGTAAATCTTAAGAGACGTCTGAGTGTTCAATACTGATGACCCATACTCAGGATAGTTCATCAGTACCTGATTGATACGGTCTAAGACCGGAGCCTCTTTCTAGGGCAGTGAAGTAATATTCATAGATCACATTGCCTAGGCGCAGCTCCGTCTCGTGCAAGTGAATGGGGCTGAGCTTCAATACCAAGTCCAGCCCTTATGTAATGGATGGTGCTGTTTTTGGTAAGCTGCAAAGAGGCCGCAGAGATCACTGGAGAACACAGCCTCTTCAAATAGCTAATTGGTGGTATTGGTGGTATGATTGGTGGTACTGGGAATCGGACCTCAACTGATAACATATTGATGACCTATCCTGAGGATAGGTCATCGGTATTAAACACCCAGACAACTATTTAAAGTCTCGTTCAGATCTCCGTCAAGATGATCCAGCAGCCTGATCCGGCACAAATGCTGGCCATTGGCCAGACAAAAAAATGTTGCATGCAACGTTTTTCATCTTGCCAAAACCTGGATATTATTGACATTATAGTCAATAAAGATCCAGTGGTGATCTGTTAAATCCAGCAATGCCAGATCTAGCTATGGAGATGTGATCTGCCTGATGGAGATTTTCAACGAGGTCTAAGACCCTTCAAGACATATACTTTGTATATTAACCACAAAATGTCCCCATGACAATGATTGTTCTTGGAAAGCCAGCCACTACTATAGTCTTCCAAATTGAATATCAGAGCATGAGTATAAAATCAAAAGCTTCTAGAAAGAAAACAAAAATAAAACAGAGAATTTTTAGATACATCGGCATGCGTCGGATGAATACTTCACGTTGGGGAAAATGGTCCCAGTGTATGCCTCTGGCTTTTTCCCCAAATCAAATGTGAGCAAAGCCTATTTTCCATTGTAGCCTAGAAGACAATCAGTTCAAAGGTCACAAAGTCCAACATGATGTTTGCAAACTTGTAAAACAGACTGCAGGAGAGAGCACCAGGAAAATGAGGCTTTGGAGAAGGAGCAGAGAGAAAAATAAATGAAAGATAAGGATGAAAGATGTAAATAAAGGAAATAGCAGGAAATGAGAAAGAAACAGCTGAGGCTGGGGGAAGGAGCGACATCTGAGCAGTTCTTCCATTGAAGCAGCTGTAGTGAGGGAGAGTGATAAGATGAATTCAGAGTATGCTATTGTGTACAGTATGCAGTGTATGGTAATGATAGGACTCGCTGCACATTGTGTAACAAGGTATATAGAAATATTGTTATAGCAACCAAAGAGAACCGCGTCCCGGCTTCCGATAATTACACACCGCCATCGTTAAGACCACTTTAATTGCCTAATCTCACAAAGACTGCATTCCACAAACCAGCAAATATGTTTTTAGCGAGATAACTTCAATATTGGCTCCTTAATAAACATACTTCATGCATCCCCCAAAAAACCCATAGTAAAATCAATGAAATGTGAAATAGCGCCATAATTATGTCAGGAGAAATTTACAGTTTACCAAGTTCTCCAAATTAATAGTGCAGATTTATGTGTTCGCAGGTTGGAAAATTCTTGTTGATTCTCGGCTGGGGCTTCAGATTTTCAGTTTAATTATTTAGCAAAAATAGTACGTAAGAAATATTGGTTTTAGTATGAGATGTAGGCGCTTGTGTGAATAAGAACATTTAAAAATATAGTGAAGCCTCAGCAAAGGACCATCACTTTAAGAAGAGACCAGATTTGTGCTTAGGGCTCATTTAGACGACCATATCTGTTTTTGCTGTTTGCAAATTGTGGATCCACAAAACACGAATATCGACCGTGTTCATTCCGCATTTTGCAAAATGGAATGGTTGACCCATAACGGAGCAGTCCTATCCTTGTCCTAATGCGGAAAATAATAGGACATTTTGTTTTTTTCGCAGAATGGACATACGGACACGGAACGCACACAGAGTATGTCAGGACCGGCAGTCATTGCACCCATTCTGCTGGTCCTGTCTCTGACTCTGGTGGCGATGTGGTTGCCCGTGGCCAGGCTTCTTCCGCTATTTCGCCAGGCTCCTCCTCCAGCCGACGATCTCTGGCTGTGGATGCGCGTCCCAGGCAGGGGATGCGCGCTACGATCATAAGTGCCAGGGACGTGGCTGGTGTGCTGGTGGCCTGTTTCTGGTCGCCGGAAAACGCGAGCAATATAGTCTGTTTATTTTCTGTTCATTTGGTATCTTATGAGATAAGTTTTGGTTCCTTGCTTTCTCCTCCCAGTCAGCTGGTTGGGTGGGGTCTGCTAGGTATTTAAGGTCCTCAAATGTTTACCTTGCTGCCAGTGTTTGGAGTTCCTTGCTACTACCTGGTTTGTCATTTGTGCTCTGCAGTTTGGATCCTAGTTGTTCTTTGACCCTTGGCGTGTTTTTTGACTACTCTTTGCTTGCTGATTTTGTTCCTGACGTACTCTCCTGGTTTTGACGCGGCTTTCTGACTACCCATTTGGTTGTTTGTCTGTGACTATTTCTCTAAATGCATTTTTAAGTGCATTTTGGGTAGTAATCTCAAAAACATTTCATGATGGTCGAGCATGCTCACCACCTCTCCATTCATCTCTATAGGAAAGCCAGATATAGCCGAGTACTGCGCTCAGCTACCTCCGGCAGTCCTATAAACTTTGAATGGAGCTTCAGAGTGCATGCTTGCCCATTGTTCAGTTCAAATGGAGGACTCAGTTTACCCATTATCATGAACTATGGGGTCCCAGAGATCAGACCCCACCAATTTTTCAGTTATTCTATATCTAGTAAATAGAGGATAAATGATACTAACCAGAATGTACCTTCAGGGACGGTTCACACTGCCAGTTTTACAGTGGAACTTTGGGATGGACAGCAGTGTAAAGCTTTCTGCTAAGACCCAGGGTGGTCTTGTCCTTTCTACCTCCCATTCATTTCAATGGTATGCAGCACTGAGGATCGTGGAGCGGTGGCTTAAAGCAGCCGGTGGACTGAGAATGGACGTGTTCATTCTGCGATCTTTAGCGATGCCTCCTATTGAAATGAATGGGAGGCAGAAAGGATGCAACTGCCGCTTGGTTTCCGGAGAACATTGTGTTCTTTTTAATGGCCAGTGAACAGCGGGTGTGATAGGATAAGTCCTATTTTTGGCTGTTGCCATGGCCAGACGAACCCCATTGAAATCAATGGGCCTGTTTTTAATGGCAGCATGCACTCATCTAACGGCTGTTAAAAATTGGTTAAATTGCCTTTCAGGGGTTAAAAAAATCTATACTCACCTCATCTTGAATGCGCTGACGCATTCTCTGCACGGAAGGGAACTGGAAGAACCTGATGCTCCCATTGTTATGATGGCACATGTGATGTCATGAAGCTGGGGACATCAGGTCCATTCAGTTCCCTCCAGTACAAAGAAAGTTTCAGCAAGTTTTTTTTTTAACCCTTCAAAATTGGTGTCCCTATGAGGAGAGTTGCTAATGTATACTATAGGCATTATTGAGGGGCATTTTACATACAATTGGCACTATTAGGGGCATTTTACATACAGTTGGAATTATTGGGGGAATTTATACTAGGGGAACATTATTAGGAGCATTTTATATAAAGGCGGTACTGTAAGGGGCCTTATATAGACTGGGGCTACAATGGGGTAAATTATAGACACTGGAGGCAATACAGGTGGGGCGTTATGATGTCACATGTGACATCATAAAGCTGGGGCCATCAGATCCTTCCAGTTCCCTCCAGTACAAAGCAATTTTCAGCGCATTCAAATGGATGAGGGTTTTTTTTACCATTCAAAATTGGTACCATTATGAGGGGAGTTGCTAATTTATACTGGGGAGCATTATTGAGGGGCATTTTATATACCCTTGGCACTATTGGGGGGATTTTATTCTAAGGGAACACTATTGGCAGCATTTTATATACAGGCGGTACTATAAGTGCCCTTATATAGACTGGGGCTACTATGGGGGCATTATAGACACTGGAGGCACTACAGAGGGGGCATTATAGATACTGGAGGTTCTGTGCCAGTGTACTGGGGTACTGCAGATGTTGGGATGCTTTAAAATAAATCAGTTATATTCATAAGTTTTTCATGGCTGTCTTTATTGTCCTTGAAATACGGATGCAAAATGTCCATGAAAAACAAATGGCCAAAAAGTGGATACCCACACTTTCAGAATTTCCATGAAAAACTCACAATGAGTCAATTTTTAATGGCCATTTTTTTATCTCTGTCATGTGAATGCCGCCTTACAAACATGGGACATGCGGGAGTATGATGGAGGCCCTCTTTTCTTCACTTCAGGGGCTGCCTGAGTGTCATGGCAGGAGTGGACTTGGATTTAACAAGTGAGTGAAGTTTTTTCATTTTTCAGGCGGTTTTGGGTCTTGTGACTGCTATTTCTTGCCACATTTTTTTAAACTCCAGTTCCAGATGTTGCATGAAAGTCTTTGGGAATATTAAATGCAAGACAAACAGACATTGTTTTGTAGTCACATTTTTTTGACACTTGCAGTGTGTTTTTTGTTTCAATGGTGTTTTTTATGTTTTTTTTTTCAACTTCCAGCATGCTCTGGGCTTGGAATTTTTATCTCATTGCTGGATGTTTTTCTTATTTAGCCCTCTATTGTTTTTTACTACTTTAAATGTATGTGCAACGTAGCTTGGCATTTTGTTTTGGAAAGGGATTTTTTTTATCAATGCTTTTTTCCCATACAGCTCTCCAGAGAAAGTGACATCAAAAGGGGCAGATACTTTCCTCTAAGAAATTATTGACATGCAAAAAAAAAACACCATTTAAAACATCATCTACTAAGACACACTATGTAGGCAAAAGAGCCTCAAAATGTCTAAGGGCTCATGAACACAAACGTATTTTTAGTCTGCATCCCATTCGTATTTTTTGCGAGTCAGATGCAGACCTATACACTTCCATGGGGCCGCAAAGAAAGAGACAGCACACCTGTGTGCTCTCCGCATCCTTATGCCCATGTTGCAGATCTGCAATTTGCGGACCTCAAAACAGCGAAAGTCATGTGCATGAGCCCTTAACAAAATACTACAAAAAACACTGATCTAGTCAGGCATTTCTAAGGACTTTTCTTGTCCCACCCCCCCTCCCCACACCAAAAAGAAGGCAAACTGAAGTTTGTGTGAAGGAGCCCTAATAGTTATTTTTTTTACTTTATCACATTCGCTGTTGAATTAGCTCCTCAGCCACTGATGATGAAAATATTGCTTCATGCACAAGACAGTACATATGTTTGGTTTCTCATTTTATCCGCAAACGGGGGTGCACCACCAATGAGGCCAGGTGAGGGGATTGCCTCAGGCAGCACCAGGTAGAGGCAAGAGGGGGGCAGCAGAAGGGCCATGGGCAATGAGCGCTTCCATTGTGGTAAATGGGTTAGGTTAATAAATTGGCATTGTGGGGGGGGGGGACGCTGTTTCAGTTTTCGCCTCAGGCAGCAGAAAGGCAGCAGAAATTCATTTCAATGGGGACATGTATATCTGTTCTGTGGCCCTGCGAAAAACAAGGAACATGTTCTATTCTTGTCCATTCTGCAGACAAGAATAGGTCTTTGAAAAATATATTGCGGGGCCTGCAGGAGGGAAGGGAAAAATGCGGGATGCACGTGGCCGGTAACTATGTTTTGCGGATCTGCAGTTTGCAGACCACAAAAAACGGATACGGTCGTGTGCATGAGGCCTATGACATTTGTTTCCCGTTTCTTTTGCCATTATTACCAGTATCAAAAGTTTTGATCAGTATGGCTGCACTTCCTGCTGTAATGTCTGCACAAATAACCGCCATATACGTCGGTGTACTGTACTGCTACTTGGATGATTTTATATCGATGGAAATCGATGATAAAAAAAACTCACTGAACATCATAACATACAATAAAGTCATTTTCATGGCTTCATCCCAGAAAACATTCCTCTGTGCAAACTCCGTATTGTTTGTGTTTTTTGGATAGTTCTTTACAAAATTCTTGAAATTCACTGAAGTGTGTTTCCTTTGTAAGAAGATACCTACTAGAGTGTTTTTTTATGTGAAGAACAGAGTGCCGAGAGAGGGAATCCTAGAAACCACTAAGACATCAACAACCTGACATTGTTCCTTGGGGATAAATGCATGACTGAGACATTTAACCAAGTTTCTGGTCTCACTTCTTGAAGGAGACTTTTTGTTCTCACTTTCCATTGAAAGAACCGTGAACAAAGGATAGAAATTTTGTAACAGCAAGAATATGAAATATCATTGGAAGATTCATTTGTACACAACATCCCTTTTCACCTTGAGACTAGAAAAAAAAGCATGTTTTTCTTTTTTCAGAAACAGCGCCATTGATATCCATAGGCTGTGGCTGGTATTGCAACACCGGACGATTAAACTGAATAGGGTTGAACTGCCCACAGTAAAGCACAACCTTGTTCCAGAAATGAAAGCTGACTTTACTCTAATCTCAGTGCATCCTTTTTAAAGGGGTTCTATATATTCACAGGGGTCCATTAGTCTTCTGGTATGAATGCTACCTTATCAAGCTGTACCATTCCCAAAGACTGCTAATAAAATGTACTTTTTTCTCTTCTTTTCATATTTGTGTTATGCTTAGTACAGCATCTGAGGGGACGGTGCATGACATAAGGATTCTAGGTCTTCACATTAGTGAATTGCTGGCCGAACACAGAGACAACCCACTGTGTATGGAGCTCCCGACTCTCGCCTGACAGATGATGTATGCAAGAGAAGGAATGGGTGATGTGAATTTTTTCCCCTGATCCTTTTATTCTACCAGGAGATAAGCCATCGAGAATTGTCTGGCAGCTGCTTTCTCCTCCACTGTCTTCACATACAAGGTTGGCCAAATCGGATATGAATGTGTATGGGGGAGTCGGGAGGGAAAGCTCTCATCCAAATGACCCTTCATCGATGTGCATGTCAAGCTATAGACACCATTTTCTCTTTTAGTTGGTAAAATTAGAATTTTTTAAAGCCCCACAGTTTCCCCATTACAGTATCAGTCACCTGTCCCTGCTTTGTGTGGCTTCTGCTCCATGCCACTTCTCTTCACTCTGACATACATGTGAGCAGCCATGAAAGGGCGCTCGCATGAACAGTGAAATCTCTCCCAAAGACCTTCTCTTTGAGAAGACCACCCGCCATCTAAGGCTAGATTCACACTAGCGGTAGTGGATTCTGGTAGGCTGTTCCGGTGGGTGTCATTGGTGCACGTGTGGGGCCGGAACTACGCTCTGGCCCCATTCACTGTAATGGGTGCAGGCCGCGGATCCGGCCGCCTCTCGGCAAGTTTTGCCGTGCTGCACACGTGCACCAGCGGTAGCACGGATCCGGCAGGCTGTTCACCCGCCGGAACAGCCTGCCGGAATCCACTGCCACCAGTGTGAAAGTACCCTAAGTCTACGTTAACACCTGCATTAGAGATGATCAGCCAGATCCAGCATAAATGGTGGGATGATCAGCCAGACACAAAAAACACTGCATGCAACGATATTTGTCCAGCAGAAACCCGCTATTTATGCTAGAAAGTGTCCAGATCACCGCCAGATCCCATTATAGTCCATAAAGATCTAGCGGTAATCTGTTAAATCCGGCTCCGGTGAACCTTTCCAGCAGGCTGTTGTCCTCTGGAAACATTCACTGGAGATGTGTGAACATAACCTAAACCAGATGTTTTTTTTACTATTCCCTTATCTTCTGTGTATATTGGTCTTGCAACCCCCAAAATACCATCTGACGAATGAAAGGAAGAGAGAGCAGAGCTGTAGTTTTCATAACTGTCTCTTTGCATTCAGGTGTGCACCACCAATGAGGCCAGGTGAGGCGATCGCCTCAGGCAGCACCAGGTAGGGGCAAGAGAGGGGCAGCCAAAGGGCCATGGGATGAAGGGGAAGGGGATAGGTTACGAAATTGGCATTAGAGAGGGGGGGTGTCATATTGGTTTTCATCTCAGACAGCAGAAAGGCTAGGTGCACCCCTGTCTGCATCAGGAGAATACCATTGGCTTTTTACAGCCATATCTTCTGACTGACAAATGTGAAATTGTACTGATAGCTGCGGGCTGCACAGAACTGCATATGTGACCCCAGGGCTGCAGATTGTGCACTGATCATCTAATGATTATATATATATATATATATATATATATATATATATATATATATATATATATAATGTTCTCATTTTGTGGTTTCTGATATGGCATACAGATGTGGGAACATTTGGGAAAGATCTCGACTTTCAGATGACCAGAAGACTGAGTAAAGGGAAACACTTGAGTCTCTATTTGATGCACAGCTAAATGGTCTCTTTGCTTAAAAATAAATTATACATAGATAACCCAGGATCCACTATTCACAATAGATGATATCCTCGCCTCCTCCCCCTCCCTGCACTATAGCCTCTCAAAGAGCATGCCCACAACACTCTCCCATAGAAGTCAATGAGGATCTCCAGTCTATAGGTTCCTGTGGTCCATGTGACTGCTGTAAAGCACATCTCTGAACTGCTGTTAACAGTAGCTCTGACAAGATGACTACCCCATAATCATGTACAGAAAAAAGGATTTGAAAAAATCTACCAACAAAATATCCAAAAATAATAGATTAGTAAAAAGGAATATGTATCTATCTGGTTTTAATTGTTAAATATAGGTGATATATTTCTTTTAACAAGTAGTTTGGTTAAGTAATTATTAATTAGAAAGTTTAAGGGATAGTCTAATGATGATCTTTCCCGGACTATAACCTACAGATTAGCTAATCAACATGCACCATCCAAATATTCTGATTAATATAATAATAAATATCTAGTATTCTGACGGAATAATAAGCATGGATGCAGGAGTACTAAGATGTTAATGAGAACACAAGATATCAATACCAGGACATGATTATGGACTCTAAATACTCTGCACTCACCATATAATAAAAACATAAAAATATCTCAGTAAGGGTTTCTAGGTAGAATATGTTTTCTTTGTTGCTCCGTTAGAACATACAGTATCTCACAGAAGTGAGTCCACCCCTCACATTTTTGTAAATGTTTTATTATATCTTTTCATGGGACAACACTGAAGATCTGACACTTTGATACAATGTAATGTAGTCAGTGTACAGTCTATATAACAGTCTAAATATGGTGTGCCCTCAAAATAACTCAACACACAGCCATTAATGTCTAAACCACTGGCAACAAAAGTGAGTACACCCCTAAGTGAAAATGGCCAAATTGTGCACAATTAGTTATTTTCCCTCCCCGGTGTCATCTAACTTGTTAGGCTACTTTCACACTAGCGGCAGGCCTGATCGGGCAGGTGAAGGGTGCTGCCGGATCAGGACTGCCGCAGCGACATGTGTGGAGCCGGAACCGCGCTCCGCCCCCACACATGTCACACAGTACATACATACACACACACAGACACACACACATATACACAGACAAATACACATACATACATACTTACATGCTCCCGGCAGGTCTTCAGAGCAATGGAGAAGCAGGACAGCTCACACAAGTGACGATTCCCCACAGCGCCCTCTGCTGGGCGCCTGGTGGAATCGTCACCTGTGCGCGCCGTCCTGTCCCTCAGACGCTCTTAAGACCTGCCGGGGTGCATGTAAGTATGTATGTGTATTTGTATGTGTATATGTCTGTGTATGTTTTTGTTTATGTGTATGTCTATGTCTGTATGTGTGTATGTGTAGCCGGATCCGTCATGAACTCCATTGAAAGTCAATGGAGGGCGGATCCGGTTACCATTGTGGTCACACCAGACGGATCCACCCCCATTGACTTGCATTGGGGGTCATTCCGGATCCGTCTTGGTGCGGATGGTGCGTCTTGGTGCGGATGCCTGGAGCATTCCGTTGTCTTCAGTTCAGTTTTGTCCCCATTGACAATGAATGGGGGCAAAACTGAAGCGTTATATTCCAGTATTGAGCCCCTATGACGGAACTCAATACCAGAATTATAAAACACTAGTGTGAAAGTAGCCTTAGTGTTACAAGGTCTCAGGTGTGAATGAGGAGCAGGTGTTTTACATTTGGTGTTATTGTTCTAACAGTCTCTTATACTGGTCACTGTAAATTCAACATGGCACCTTATTGCAAATAACTCTCTGAGTACATGAAAAAAGAATTGTTGCTCTGCATAAAGATGGCCTAGGCTATAAGAAGATTGCCAACACCCTGAAACTTAGCTGCAGCACGGTGGCCAAGACCATACAGCGATTTAACAAGACAGATTCCACTCAGAGCAAGCCTCGCCATGGTTGACCAAAGAAGTTGAGTGTATGTGCTCAGTATCATATCCAGAGCTTGACTTTTCAAAATAGATGTATGAGTGCTGGGGTGGTGGTTCAGCCTGTCAGTGCTCAGACCATAGCACTTCTAAAGATGAAGCACAAGAAAGCCCGCAAACAGTTTGCTGAAGACAAGCAGACTAAGGACATGCATTATTAGAACCATGTGCTGTGGTCTGATGAGACCAAGATAAACTTACTTGGTTCAGATGGTTTCAAGCATGTGTGGCGGCAACCATGTGAGGAGTACAAAGACAAGTGTGTCTTGCCTATAGTCAAGCATGGTGGTGGTGGTGTCATGGTTTGGGGAGCTACCGTTCATTGAGGGAACCATGAATGCCAACATGTACTGTGATATACTGAAGAGAGCTTGATCCCCTTCCTTCAGGATCTGGGCCACAGGGCAGTATTCCAATATGATAATGACCCCAAATATACCTCCAAGATGACCACTACCTTGCTAAAGAAACTGAGGGTAAAGGTACTGGACTGACCAAGCATGTCTCCAGACTTAAACCCTATTGAGCATCTATCGGGCACCCTTAAACGGAAGGTGGAGGAGCACAAGGTCTACCAGCTCCGTGATGTTGTCATGGAGGAGTGGAAGAGGATTCCAGTGGCAACCTGTGAAGCTCTAGTGAACTCCATGCCCAGGAGAATTAAGGCAGTGCAGGAAAATAATGGTGGCCACACAAAATATTGATACTATGGGCACAATTTGGCCATTTTCACTTAGGGGTGTACTCACTTTTGTTGGCAGCGGTTTAGACATTAATGGCTGTGTGTTGAGTTATTTTGAGAGCAAACCAAATTTACACTGTTATACAAGCTGAACACTCATTGCTTTACATTGTATCAAAGTGTCATATCTTCAGTGTTGTTCCATAAAAAAATAAAATGAAATATTTACAAAAATGTGAGGGGTGTACTGTGAAATGCTGTATGTACAGTATATCACAGAGGAAGGTCATCATCTCCTGATTACCTGTATTAGCCACATAAGAGCTATGGTAGTGCAAATTGCTGAAAAGGTTAATGCTGTCTATGATAGAAAGGTGTCAGAGCACAGTTACAGCAAACTTTAACCCCTTAACTGTGCTGTGCCCGTATTCTGCACACAGCTAATGCCCCAACCTAACAGCTGTGATTGGAGATACTATAGCTCTGATTCTGGTCATTTAACCTCTTAGATGCCATAATCAATTGTACCTGCAGCATATAAGTGGTTAGATCACATGCCACACAATGCCAAGGGGTTGCCATGACACCTATTAATTTCTCCATGTTTTCCATGTATGGATGTCTATAAGACCTTTGCCAGGGTTTAAAAAGCATTATGCCAGTTTAACTGTAACAGAATACACTGCAATACAAAAGTATTGCAGTGCATTATATGAATGTTCAGAGGGTTGCATGTTTAAGTCCTCTTCTGCACTTGCACTGAAGATGTTCATTTACTGTTCGCCATATGCACATAAAAGGTTCTATCCAGCAACAGCACAGAAAATGGTGATGTGGGTAAATCCCCATGCCCTATTGAAACAGCAGCCAAGGATTGTAGGAGTTCACATATTCCACAGATGTTACCTTGGAGTTTTCTGCCATGGAACAGAGTAAGTTATGATGTGTCATACGTATGTATGTAACACAGAAAATAGATTATAAGATATTCAGGAAAAAATTAGAAATTGACCAACCCATCTAAAGTCGCTACATCTCAACATAAAAATAAAATATTTTAAAAAACAACTTTTACATCACCATAGCCATTTGAGGGCTTGTTTTATGCAGGACATGTTATATTTTATGTGGGATGAGTTTTATTTATTGTGGGATGAGTTGTATTTTTAATGCCGCCATTTTTGGTTACCTCTACTCAATTTAATAGATTGAGCTGTCATGGATGCAGCAGTACCAATTATGTTTATCTTGTTTTTTACATTTATGTGAAATGTATTATTTTTAATAGTTTAAAAAAACTTTATTCAATTGTTTTTCACAATTTTTTTAGTCCCCTTAGAAGACTTGAACTTCTGATCACTTGTGCTGTATAGAATGTAATAATTCTGTATTACATTTCATTGTCATTCTGATATGTCTGATATACTTGTGGTTGGGACATGACTAACCTAGAAACCTTCAGAAGGCCCCTGGCTCCCCTGCCAAGTACTTGCTACCCCATGATTGTGTTTGCAAGGTGTCAATCAGAGGACAGAGGGAGGTCACATCCTATTGACCACGACATCTGAAGGATCAACATCCAGGATCAAAGTTTTCTCCAATCTTGCCAGTGAGAGTCAGATGCCAGATGTATAATGCAGCTGCCAGCGATGGTGCAGGCACATCTTCTGAGTCTGTGCCATCAGTGTGACAAACTATTACTGCGCAGAGTGTTAACTACCTATGGTCTTTGATGTAATAGTATAAAGGGAGTCAAAGTCCTGGAGAACCATCTTACCAACATTCATGAACTGTACAATGAAGAAGAGAGTCTAATGTTGACAGTGAGAGATGGTGGCAGCAATCAAAGTTTATCCATCCAATTTTCACATTTTTTTTTTAAATCAGTGCTGGTGATTAGGCCTCCATAAACATTAGAGCATTATCGGCCCAAACCACCCTTTCTGGTGGGATTAACACATATGTACAGTCATGGCCAAAAGTTTTGAGAATGATACAAATATTAATTTTTACAAAGTCTACTGCTTCAGTTTTTATAATGGCAATTTGCATATACTCAAGAATGTTATAAAGAGTGATCAGCTTAACAGCAATTACTTGCAAAGTCAATATTTGCCTAGAAAATGAACTTTATCCCCCAAAACACATTTCAACATCATTGCAGCCCCGCCTTAAAAGGACCAGCTTACATCGTTTCAGTGATTGCTCCATTAACACAGGAGTGGGTGTTGATGAGGACAGGGCTGGAGATCAATCTGTCATGATTAAGTAAGAATGACACCACTGGACACTTTAAAAGGAGGCTGGTGCTTGGCAACATTGTTTCTCTTCTGTTAACCATGGTTATCTCTAAAGAAACACGTGCAGTCATCATTGCACTGCACAAAAATGGCCTAACAGGGAAGAGTATCGCAGCTAGAAAGATTGCACCTCAGTCAACAATCTATCGCATCATCAAGAACTTCAAGGAGAGAGGTTCCATTGTTGCCAAAAAGGCTCCAGGGCACCCAACAAAGACCAGCAAGCACCAGGACCGTCTCTTAAAAGTGTTTCAGCTGCGGGATCGGGCTACCAGCAGTGCAGAGCTTGCTCAGGAATGGCAGCAGGCAGTTGTGAGTGCATCTGCACGCACTGTGAGGCAGAGACTCTTGGAGCAAGGCCTGGTCTCAAGGAGGGCAGCAAAGAAGCCACTTCTCTCCAGAAAAAACATCAGGGACAGACTGATATTCTGCAAAAGGTACAGGGAGTGGACTGCTGAGGACTGGGGTAAAGTCATTTTCTCTGATGAATTCCCTTTTCGATTGTTTGGGACATCTGGAAAACAGCTTATTCGGAGAAGACGAGGTGAGCGCTACCACCAGTCTTGTCTCGTGCCAACTGTAAAGCATCCTGAAACCATTCATGTGTGGGGTTGCTTCTCAGCCAAGGGAATCGGCTCTCTCACAGTCTTGCCTAAAAACACAGCCATGAATAAAGAATGGTACCAGAATGTCCTCCGAGAGCAACTTCTGCCAACCGTCCAAGAGCAGTTTGGCGATCAACAATGCCTTTTAAAAGCATGATGGAGCACCTTGCCATAAAGCAAAGGTGATAACTAAATGGCTCAGGGAACAAAACATAGAGATTTTGGGTCCATGGCCTGGAAACTCCCCAGATCTTAATCCCATTGAGAACTTGTGGTCAATCATCAAGAGACGGGTGGACAAACAAAAACCTACAAATTCTGACAAAATGCAAGCATTGATTATGCAAGAATGGACTGCTATCAGTCAGGATTTGGTCCAGAAGTTGATAGAGAGCATGCCAGGGAGAATTGCAGAGGTCCTGAAGAAGAAGGGTCAACACTGCAAAAATTGACTTGTTGCATTAACTCATTCTGTTAATATAAGCTTTTGTTACTCATAATATGATTGCAATTATATTTCTGTATGTGATAAAAACATCTGACAAACACACATAAAAACCAGAGGGCAGCAGATCATGTGAAAATAGAAGATTTGTGTCATTCTCAAAACTTTTGGCCATGACTGTACGTATGGGGACTTCCTGATGATGTCAAGGAGAGAAAGGTGAATTTCAACACCCAATCTTTTTTGTTCTCTGGGAGAAAGACCACACTTGGTCGAAACGTCGCATTCATTTGGTGAATAAACCACAAGGGTATATTGAGGACTACAGAGTGCTGTTTTTCTTTATATTTCTCTGGGAAAGAAGCTGCCAACAGAGGCTTTCTCCTCTCTCCCCAATCAAAGCACATACATGTTTGGTCGAACAAAGAATACATGTGTATGGGGAAGTCTGGAGAGATAGCTCTTTGACAAATGAAGAGGTATGGGCAGTTGGGCACCTTTAGTGGTACTGCAGTACAGAAGTCCTATTGCCCCTACAGCATTGTTTCCTAGGCCCGGGGACATCCGGACACCAGTCATGACCAGGGCAATGTGACAGCCTGCTAAGTAAAGGAGAGACACAGCAGTATTTTTTCTTTTGTTATGTATTATTCAGTCAGAGAATATTAATTCATAAGAACAAGTCCTTTCATATTTGTAAAAAGACACATTTGACCCTGGCTTGTGACCTAATTTACACAGGTGAAAACGTCCGTGGTGACAAGAAAAATATTTACCAGCTTGACAATGTCATGAAAATGCACATTTTTAATACTGTTACAACCACTTGCCAATGGAAAAGGTAGAACATACATTGGAAGAACTGACATAGTGACTTCAGCGGGTTGTCAGCTTAGCATTTCCTATAAACTCTATAAAGACCAATATTCTTCATAAAAGCAAAAAGAAAAAAAATGGAGAATATTCTAGAAAAAAAAAATCAGTTTTTCAACATTTCATGGGCTTGTGTTTCGTTCAGTTAGCAAATGTATCCTAGATATAATATAGAAAATCTTCCATTGGGGATGAACCAAGTTTCTGTACATTGCATTTACCCTTTATAAAATGACAAAGAGAAATGCAAGAATAAGCGTTGCTTACACTGGCATACCTTTATAAAATGACCAGAATTGAATACAATCTCATGCTTCCCTCTCCAATGTGTAACCCCACCAGTCCCTCATAATGATCCTTGTAATCTCTCCAGCTATTTGACACCAAAGTCACACAGTAGGTGTAAAATATTGCAACAGCAAGATTGGGAAATGAGAGTTTCAAATCATTTCCTGAAAGGCAGTTTAATGTCAAAAATTGTATTTTTGGTACTTCATACACAGAATCATTAAGTTTGAGGCAGTACATATAGCTCAATCCATTTAGGGACCTGTAGTATTAAATAAGTTAAGGATTTTTATGTCTTTGTATTACATCATAAAATTATTCAAAATGTATATACATTATTGAAATACTTGATTTTATACTTGAGTTACTTTTTTTTTGCATTTCAAATTTTCAAATTGGAAAAAAATTGCAAAATTACTTCAACTGTTATCATAATAAATAGAAAGTTTAAATTCGAGGGCATATAAAAAAATTAACCCTACAATGATAAATAATGTTAAAGTCCTTGTGTCCCAGGTGGTTAGGCGTGTACTGGTATTAACTAGTACCAGGTAGGCCCTATCCACAAAATAAATTAATCCACTGCTTTTGGTACAAAATCAAATCTAGATGTTTCCTAGAATTTTATAATTCGAAAATAGTTCAAAAGGTCAGTACTTCATGCATCAAAATTTTGGGCGCTATCGCCTAGAGACATTGGACTATGACACTAATGAACAGAATGTCGCCAAGACCCCCAGCCCTGGAATGTTCTTATTTTTGCTTAAGGGAGAAATCTCTATTATAATGTTGTAAGATAATTACTTACATACTTTGCCATAACTAACCATAATGTTGGTGTAGACGAAGAGAGAAATATTTGGAAAATTTTGTAACATTTTTGAAATATGAGGAGAGTCAATGAAAAAAAATTCTAGTAATAACAAATTCATGGAAATGCCTTAGTTAGTTTTGAGGTGGACAGAAAAGAAAATGAGCAGTATTCCTGCAAATTATATATTGGTTGTTATTTTTTATTAAATAACTTTTTGATTTGGGTAAGTTGTTTTAGGAATAATTGCTTCAAGCCATGCTATTTGGATACATCTGCCTTGCTACAAAAAAAAAAAAAAACAAGCAGATGAATCAGTGTAGGTCTAAATCTTAAGTAGATTGACCAGCAGTTTGAATGATTATAGTATGATGATGTCATCATTTAAGAAATATAGCGAACATAATTGAAAAAGATGCCTACATAAACATTTCTAATGACATTCTAGTGCAAAAAATTATTTAATGATTTGGATTTCTGCTTAAGGTTTTTTTGTCCGGGATTGCTATGGCTTTTAACATATATGCTCATGTAGTTGCTTACCTCATGTACATCTTCCCCGTGCTTTTGCTTTTTTAATTTGGCTTCTACTGACCCATTTTTACCATGTAAACAAATTACTCTGGTTTCTTCCCATCCTGCATGTACTGTAGCACTTCCTGTTGCTGTAGCCAAACCCATGATGCACTTCTCTTTTCTCTGCCACAGCTCCAGCAACGCCCAGCTAGTTTATAGCTCCTCCCACCCAGCTAGTTACATAGACACTCTCCTATCACTGCCCTGCCCATGGACATCACATCACAGGAAATAAGAAAGAACAGTATGGACATGGTCATGTGACCACAGCCCAGAACGGTAGCTAAGAGCAATAAAGGCGCAATAAATACATTACAAAATGAAAGCTACCTTCATAAATGATTATTTTAAAGGATGTTTATGCAAACCGGAAAACCCCTTTATGTATCAGACTTTGGATGGGAAACAAGGAAATGTGAACTAAAGTTCAAATTCTAGATAACTTTGACTAAAGCGCCATTATTTTCTGATTCTAATGAGTTGGACCAGCAGTCCGTGTACTGTAAGAACTGAGAGTCATCCTCTTCTTTCCAACCATGAAGTATAGCCCCTGTAGCATCATTTAATAACATGGGCCTTGGAAAATATGAATTTAATGTAAACAGGCCAACTATTTGTATACGAAAAACTGCCCAGTTGTTCCCTGCCATGAAAATACATGTCTCTAACAGTTGGTTCTTTGAACCAAAAGAGAAAGGGATATATTCATTAATTGGTCTGAATTCCCTAAAGTGTATGTATTCAAGACTTTTCTACCTATCCTACTGATGTCTTCGAAAAAGAGCTAAAAAAAAAAAATTCCACTTAAGTCAACATTACCAGAGTGGATGTTAGTCATTATAATATACACAAATGTGCGTGACATATATATGTGCATATTCAAAAATATATGCTCATATATAAATATAAATTGTACATACATGCACGTCCACAAGTGAATACATGTATTCATACTCTCATATAACAATGACATAGATCTTCACCATAATCAAAGCAAGAAAGAACAAACATATTGCTTCGTTTAGATCCTTGTTGTTCCAATCTATTCGCCAGAATCTCTGTAATTTTTTTTTCTTCTCTGTATACCAGGTAATACCACTCGTGTGATCCTGCACAGATAGAGTACCTGTAGCAATATGCCATGTATTTTTATAGTACAGAACGTCCCGTCACATTCAGTCTCTTCCCTCCGCGTCACAAGGAGTAAGGTTTTGTGCTTATCATCAAAGAAAAAAATTGCAGTGCAAAATTTAAACATGAATGTTACACAGTTAAACAAAAGATTTTTTTTCTTTTTTTTTTCTTTTTTTTGTTTTTTTATATGGCACCACAGCCTATTAATTCACATACAGTATAGTACAATAGAACATTAAGGACAGACAATAATATTAAGAAGAATAATATGAACAAAAAGAGGGCAAGCTTGCATAGGAATGCAATCAAAGAAAAAAAAAAACAATATATACAAAGCCAAAATTTTTTTTTTTTCCTCCTTGATGCCGATTCCTTGTTCCTCTTTTGTGTTTTTCTGCCAAGAAACATTTAAGGTGGATGGTGTGTATATAAGAGAAGGAGAAAGTAAATCGTCTGTGGGATATGTGTGACTTTCTGTGGCTTTACATTGCATTTACAGTCCTTCCAATCCTACATAAATAAATGAATGTCCATTGCACTGTTTTTGAGTTTCCTCGTGACTTTCATCAGTCCAGACCGACTGGTCTAAAGAGCAGCTTGTGTCATAGCTTTTCAGTACTCTAGGAAAGAGAACATAAAGAAACCATTCATTAATGACATGAGAACATGTCTGGATCCATGACATTTGTACTGCATTTGATTATGGTCATTTGGCAGTGTCAGTAACACATACATTTGGACAAATACTAGGTCTCCTGTGCTTGGGTGTACATACTCTATACAGTGGTCCCTCAAGACACAATACCCTTAGGATATAATATTTTCAATTTAGAATGGTCATGCCATCGTAAGTAGGGATGAGCAAACCCAAACCTGGACTTCAGGGAAAAAGTCCTGGTTCAGGTAC
The DNA here is from genome assembly GCA_900303285.1 of Rhinella marina. Taxonomy (NCBI): domain Eukaryota; kingdom Metazoa; phylum Chordata; class Amphibia; order Anura; family Bufonidae; genus Rhinella; species Rhinella marina. Next base: position 45,420 of record ONZH01019779.1, on the reverse strand, counting down.
GGCTACCTGAACTCACAAAGTTTGGGTTTGCTCATCCCTAATCGTAAGTTGAATGTAGACTCGACATAAAATCCCTTAGATTCAGATCCAACCAATGAACATGGCCATTGCTCTGGTAAACCCCAGTATTGGCTATCTAGTAGATCTTCTTTACAGTACAGTGCAGTACTACATGTCCTGCACTGCCCTTGTGTACTGTCTGTGCCAGGATGAGCTGCCTTCTTGGATGTTGCGTGACCATAGCTCCATTTTGTTTTTCTGGTACACTGTGTGCTATACTGGACCTGGAAAAGGCTTCTGTCCTCATCAAAATTGATTCATAGCTTCCAGCATCTATTACTAGCTGTTATATGTATTTTAGCCTATTGTAGCCTATTTTTCTTAAATTTATATTTTCTTGAGAACATTTTTGTGTTTTGGAATCAATTGTTAGCTTTCCATAGAGTTATGGACTCAAGTTACAGTGGTTTCAGCTTACAATAGTTGTCCTGGAACCAATTAGTTTTGTAACATTAAGGACCACTGTATTTGATATACCAAGGATAGCTAGCCAGAAGGTGTTTTTTGACTCTGCCTCTGAGTTACATCATGAGCCAGCTCCGTGATATCTAAAGGTCCATACACATTATGTATTAGTGAGAATAGCAGACTCATAGGACAGTCTAATGTGTATGAGCTTCCGACTCTTCCCTGACATCATCTGGAGGATTGGGCTAAGTAAATATTTTCACCCTATTTTTTGTTCTCCAAGGGGAGGAAGTTAGGAGAGATAGCTATTGAATATGTATGGCTGGGTCTCTGTAAACATAAAACATACACTTAAGATTGGCTACTGTATTACTCCTGAACAAGCTTGAATGTGTTTTTAATGAGGGGAGAAGAATAAGCTGCTGTCAGACACCACTGGTGATGGTTTATCTCCTTCACAACAAAGGATCGGACATGTTCAAATGCAACATCAGAAAGAAGTTGGGGCACCACCCCACCCCATACACATTAGATTAGGGTTTGACCAACACTTGGCTAATGTATATGGCCAACGTTAAGAATAACAGTCATATCTCTTTATCTACAAAGATGAATTAGCCACCAAGGTAGCCATGACATTGCTTTTCCAGCATTGGACAGGGACATGCTTGTTATTCAGCATCAGAATTTGGAGATTTACTTGTATATAGATTTAAACGTTTCCATTCAAAAGCCTGCCCGTTCCTCTTAGAAACAGTCAACAAGATGGTCAATAGATATGCCCACAGCAGTTGCAACTAGGTAGGGAGTAGATGTACACTGTACAATGACAGGTACATCACAGGATCTCTATATAAAGCCTTTGCCCCGTGCAATTCAGGGGGGCTTCCTGGGTTAAAATGGGGATACGTCCGGGTTCAGCTCTGACAACACCTTTAAAATTAGAAAATGGGTACTGCTAAAATGATCATAATCAACAGCATATCTACAGTCCTAAACCTCCACCACCCTATGATCATAGTTTACCATGAACAATGTGTTCATTCCGTAGTCTCACATTAATATCTTTGTGAAGCAGAACTCTGATGGACTGAGGTGTTCAATATAATTTGTATTTTTTGCATGCGTAATATAGCTGGAGATAATTAGACTACTGTTATGATAAATAACAGTAATATTTCCGGTGCCTGGGGGTGGTAAGGTCATTGCTATACTCCATCTGACTATAGTTCTAGCAAAAGGGAAAATATCTATAAAATATCATAGCCTTCTATCATATTGTATATATGTATGAAAAGGAAAGGTTATTATCCCGCAAGAAATTCCACCACTTTTCGTAGGCTAGTAAAATATGCATGAAATCATCAATAATACAGAATAAAACTAATGAAATTGGTTACATCATGAATATAACATAGCCAGCAAAGCAAAAAAAAAATACAGGACCCATATCATTGTTTTGAGTGAATTATACTTAGAGGTCAGCTAGACTTTATGGGGGACATTTATCACTGCCCAGCGGCGTACACCGGGCAATGATAACCAGGCGCGCTACAGGATGCTGCGCCTAATTTATGACGAGGTGTACGCATCCGGCAGTCCGTGCACCTCAAATGAAATTGTAGTTTTATTCCTTATTCCCTCCCCACCCTCACCATGACCCCTTAAAATAAATGCAGTTATTATATATAATAAGTTATTAGATTTAAAGAGGACCTTTCACCACTCCTGACATGCCTGTTTCAATAGCTTCATGCATTCCCCATGTAATAATAATTCTGGAACATCTATTATGACTCTATGTTGTGCCATTCCTTTATTATTTCTATTAGAAGTTATGAATGAATTGCTAGCAGTCTGCAGTAAGGGTACAGAGAGGTGGTAAGCAGTTAGGGGTGTGTACCTGCACAGATTCACTCTATCCAATCAGTGCTGCCATTTTCAAACTGTGTAGGTGCACACCCCTCTGTTCCCTTACTGCAGACTGCTAGCAATTCATTCATAACTTCTAATAGAAATAATAAAGGAATGGCACAACATAGAGACATCATAATAGATGTTCCAGAATTGTTATTACATGGGGAATGCATGAAGCTATTAAAACAGGCATGTCAGGAGTGATGAAAGGTCCTTTTTAACGCAGTTCTCTAGTTTAGAAAACCTCTTTTCTATAGCCTGTTGAGGAGCTTGAAGTCATGGGCGTAGCTAAAGGCCCATGGGCTCTGGTGCATGGGTTCAGCTTGGATCCCCCTTTTCTCAGTACTTTGTGGCCAGGGGCAGGGAAGCACCTAACCATCGTGCTGCCTGAGGCAATATATTGAAAAGGCACCCCCCTCCCCATGCCAAACTCTTGACCTAACCCCTTCCCTCCAGCCAGAGGTATAACTTGACCTGCATGCACTCTCTATAATACCGGCGTCTTCTTATACAGCACAAGGGTCTTTGTGCCCCCTCAGGCTCCTGGGCCAGTAGCTACTGCTCCCTCTGCACCCCCTATAGCTACGCCCCTGCTTGAAATTAATAGAGTGGTTTCTAGGTCATTCCTGTGCTACATAACAAAGATATACTATTGATCTGTGCAATGTCTAGCCTCCCAATGGTAGTGCTGCAGCAAACCTTAAAGGGGTTTTACATTTGTGGCATAACGCTATGACATTTCACAAATGTCAGACAGATGCGGGCCCCATCTCTGGGACCCGATCATATCTCTAGAATGGGACCCCTTGAAGTGAAGGAGAGCGTACCGCACAAGTGCAGCATCCATTCACATGTCACTGCTCTTGCTATGACACTTCAGAAAAAAAAGGAGCACATTTCAGAAGTCCCACAGCAATTAATGGAGAGCAATCTGTTCACCAATATGGGACATCTGGAAATAGCCACGCCAGTGCTCATCTATTTTTGGAACGCCCATAGCAGTGATTAATTGGTGGCAGCACATATGCGGTTGCTCTCCCTTCACTTCGAGGGGTCGTTCTGGAGTTAGGAGTGGATCCCAGAGGGACCTGCACCTATCTGACATATCCTAGCGATATGCCATCAGTGTCCCATATGGAAATACTTCTTTAACACTTGACGGGTTTCAACCTACAGGGACCACTATGTGATCTGCTTACTATCAAGGGCCCCTTCTAATAACTTGCAATTGCGTGATGCTAGAGAACCCCTTCAATCTATCCATTACAGTATGTGCAGAATGCTTCTGAGTTTCAGACATTAACCACCATGTTTTGAATATCTAGACGTTTCTCTGGTCCTGGCTCTTTTAGTCTGTTAAAGAGCACAAAACTAACTTAACTACTTACATAATTCACCTGTAAACTGTCCTTGACTGTTTGGCCCCAAATATCCTACATCAAGAAAATCAATGGCATTGCGCTGGTGACCTCTCATAAAGTCGCCTTTCCTTGGTCCAGTGGACTCTTTAGAAGAAGTGGTTCCTGTAGAACTATGTCCTCCAGGTGAAGGAAAACTTGGCTTGCTGTACGGCATCAGCACTTCATCTGCGAGGGAAACAATCAATGAAATATTCCTGCAATTATCTTAACAAAATGGCTTTCTAGACCTAAAATGCCATATTTAAAATTTGACTTTCTATTAAAATTATTTCGTAAATTTAGTAATTTAGCAGGTGAATTTGGGATTGGGAGCTTGTGCTTCTGCACCTGTCTAATTACCTTGATTTCTGCTCTTGTTGATATTTTACAAAACTGCTGATCTTTAAAATATCACTATTAATTAGAATATGGGATCAATTTGTGCACATTATATGTGGCTTCTAAATGGGCAATTATAGAAAAAATAATAACAGAGCTATAGATATGCTTGAATATACCGGCATGGGAATAATTGCCAGTGTGTCATTAGCCCTTAATTAGATTTAGGCTGGAACTATTTGATGATGTGGCATTAAATGTGTTTAGTTCAGCACATGCCACATCATAAAGGAATGACTATTATATCAGCCATGTTACTGAATTTACGATTGTAGAATTACTTTGTTCACAGTAGTTAATACTTCTTTTGTAGAAGAGCTTTTTTTTAAAGGGGATGTAAACTATTAGAAAAACATGGCTGCCATTTTTAGAAAACATGACCACCAATGTCCATGAGCTAGGTCTAGTACTGCAAACTTGTCTCAAGTGAATGGAGCAAAACAATGTGCAGCCACTGGTTATGCTGTGCCTAGGAGAGCTGCCATGTTTTCCAATTTCATGCACAGAGCCAGGACCGGATGTGTTGGTAACCAAGGCAGTGGTTTCACCAATCCTTCAGACCCTGAATTCTCAATGATAGCTTTTGAATGCCATTGATTTAATTGCCCCCTCTTGCACTTTTCCCCACAATTCTTGTAAACACGACCCCTACCTTTCAGCTGCTCATAAAACTTTTCGGTCTGTTCATGGTTGTGTGCATTGTGATAACTTTTTGAATACTTAACTTTTAGATAGAAATTTACAGGCAATGCATTTCAAAAAGAAGTTAAAAAATGCTTATTATAATACCTGAGCCAAAAGCATGTTTGTTTTGCCGATCTGTGGAGCTAAGCCATTCCTGTGTTTGCCGCTGCCGTTCTAAAGATGTTCTACCATGGCGTTCCAAAGAGGTCTTACTATCCTCCATGTTTGAAGTATGCCTCTCAAGAGAACTGGCTTTTCTTTCTGGAGGAGCACTACGTTGATTCGGCATTTGCTGTCTTAAACTTTGACAAGGTGGAGGTTCGGGTGGAGGTGGAAGATCTTGAAATGAGTAAAAAACAAAGTATGTAATCGATGAAGGCAATCAGACAATAGTAAAGGTGCAGACAAAAGTCAAGAGAAGTAAAATGCTTTTGCCCACGAGTGCCCATTTAGACCTTGGGTAATTTGAAAAGAATAATATGGAGTAGATTGCAGCATGGCATTAAATGGGTTGTCCAGTTTAGAAATTTTCATGGACTGCATCAGAGAACAGTACATATGGTCTCATCCCTTGGCCAGAGTAGAGAGTAGCTTCAAAAATGGTCTCTGAATCTGGGGGACCTGTGCTGTCCTACACAGGCAGCTCTTTGATGTGACTGGACAATGTACAATGCTTCATTTCCCCTATGGTGGTGCAACCGGAAAATTGAACAGTCACTGCCGTCTTTCCCCATTAATTAGCTCCGACCACTGGGGTTTCCATCAGTAAGACACTTTGTCTATTGTCAAGTGACCAAGTACTGTCAAGTACCAGGTCATTGCCAGGTCTATTGTCTTTCTAACAGTAAGGACTGTCAAAAGCAGATTTGCAGCCCTTTTAATAAAAAATAAATAAATATTCTGAAAATACACACATAAGAGTAACTTCTATTACTACTTGAAAATATTAACATGAACTTACCATCTATCATTCCTTCTCTTCGAACTCCAGGAGGCTGATCCATCCGGCCTCCCTTGTGTTTTTTAGTAGGTCTTGGCCTTTGGTTGTTGTGATTCATGGCTGAATTGTTACTGTCCCCAGAAAATGGACTTGAAGGTCTTGTTTTTTGACAAAAAGATTGCATTTTTCCTACAAAGTAAATTAGAAACCAAATTGCATTTTTAATACAATAATATTAACAGTTATAACATTTTTCTATATCACACATACATGATGTCCGTAGATTTTATTTTTTCATGCAAATGGATTAAGCCAGAGCAGAAAATCATCAGATGCCACCAGCAAAGGTAAATTTAGACAAAGAGATAGATAATAGCTTATCATAATGATGCTTTCATAAATAAAAAGAGTTTCCCATGACCTATGGATGAAAAGCAAAAGAATCTACAAATAACACTGCCATGGGGCCTAGATAAGCTCAAACTGTATTATAAGATTGCATCACTTTTAAAATTCAGATTTAGATGGTTGGATGTTTCAAGACCTCTATGACTATCTCCAAGTTAAGAAAGCTTTGTCCAGGGGTGGCTTGGCCATAGACCCTACAGAGAAATTTCCAGGTGGGCTGATGCCCAGAGCCACCCTAGCTCTCCTGATGGCCTCAGGCCAAGTACATAATTATCTGATGCTCATCAGCCACCGTTGCCCTCCTGAACTCAACTTTATTACCATCCTCAGGTCGGTGATGCAGTTGAATACTGTGGCGAGGTTGGTGGTACTTTGTGCTGTACTATGGTATTGCAGGCCCAGTCTACTTCTGTTGTCCCACTGTACTAGTGTTGGCCCTGCCTACTTATGTTGCTCCACCTTCTATCAATTTAGTCCTGCCTGAAAATGGGGCCACTTTTAGTTGTTTTTTTTTTTTTTTACAGGGCCACTTTAAGTTTCCAATCTGCCCCGGTCCATCGATTAACCATTGGCCAAGTATTAGGATAAGTGTCTAGAATGTTACTGTATGGTTGCTCTACATTTCTAAGAAGTCTTCATTGACATGGTAGGATCAGGTCAATTCTTGGTTGATACAGGAGACCAGTCTTTATAATGTTAGCTAATTAGGTCTTTTCATGGGTTCCTAACTCAGTCTATGGTGCTAGGTGTTGGAGATATAGTTTGGAAATCAATTACATAAGGAACGTTTAATGAATATTTCAACTGGACTACACAAATAGCCAATGGCAAAAGGAGAATTTTGGTATGTCAAACTTACATTTGGTAAGTATTACTAGGCTACTTTCACACTTGCATTTTTGCTGGATCCGGCAGGATTCAGCAAAAACCCTTCCGTTACTGATAACACAACCTTCTGCATCCGTTATGATCAGATCCAGTTGTATTATCTTTAACATAGCCAAGATGGATCCATCATGAACTCCACTGAAAGCCAAAGGGCAACGGATCTGTTTTCTATTGTGGCAGATTGTGGCAGAGTTAAACGGATCCGTCCCCATTGACTTGCATTGTGGGTCACAACGGATCCGTCTTGCTCTGCATCTCATGACGGAAAAAAAACGCAGCATACTGCGGTTTGCTCTCCGGTATGAGAACACAACTAAATGGAACGGAATGCATTTTGGCGCACTCCGTTCTGTTCAGTTATGCTTTGTCCTGATTGACAATGAATAGGGACAAAACAGAAGTGGATTTATAGAAACTAGTGTGAAAGTAGCTTTAAATGTAAACTATATGAAAAGAATTAGAAATTACTTGTTTATGAGTCCCTTAAAAGAATAGACTGCATGATGAAAGATTCCATCCACCAAATGCCATGCATGTTAGGTTAAGCTGGCAGCATGAGGCATGTTCATGAAAGGGAAAGAAAGCTCAGGAAGAAGAGAGCTATCCCTTATGCCCAAGGCTCTAGTCCAAAGACAACAAACCTGCTCTTGATAGGCTGGTTCCATTTAGTGTGAAACCAGCTTTATCTGCTGCTGCAACGAGTGACTGTGCAAAGTTGCCGTTCATAAATATCGAATCATCGGAAGAGCTAACTACACTAGATCTACGACTAGAAAAGTTACGATCCTCATCGGATGCAGATCCCCATCCATTTACCATAGAACCTAAAAACAAAGGCAGGGATCTAGTGAGTCATTGACATTTTTCTGTTGACCATAAAAGCATATTTTTTTGTGATTGAGAAGTGTTAAGCGCATGGTTTATCCTGACCTCATCCAGGTGAATATTCTGGCATGCAAATTCTTATCTTTAAAGTACAAACACAAAAAATATTACTGTTGGATTACATTTGCTTTGAAAGAGTTGTCAAGATTTAACATTTGCTTGACTGTACATGTTTTTTTTTCTGGATATGATTTTCATTATCTCTAACTTATGAAGAAAATACACAAAAATGTAAAAAAAAAATGCAATATCTTTTCTACTTTCATCCTGTTCTGTCTCATATTGCAATCCAAACTATCAGAAAACTCCATCAATACTTCTCTTAATATCATTTTCTCCTTTGATTCTATTCAGTCTCATCACAATCAAAACTATGAGAATTCCATAGATAATACTTCCAGATGTGATATAGCAGATCAGCCACTTTACTGTAAAATCTTCTAAGAATTGACTTCAGCTGTAAGACAACTGACTGTGGCAGCAGCCCTCCCCCAATGCCCTGTCTACAATGAGAAAACAAGTACACTAAGCCCTCTTCCACATTGAAGAGGTTTTCAGAGAGTTTTTTTCTTACTGATCGTTGGGGTCCGACACCCAGGACTCCTGCTAATCAATTTGAGAAGGCACCGATGGTGCCATAGCCTTTGCAGTAGTGCCATAGCCTTTTCTTTGCTCACCAAGAACAGCGCTGTACATTGTATAGCGGCTGTGCTTGGTATCGAAACTCAGCCCATTCACTTCAATGGGGTTGAGTTGTGCCTAAGACATGTGATCGATGAACATGACATCACATGGACTAGACAAAGCTGGAGAAGACCAATGCCTTCTCAAAGAGCTGGTCAGCGAGGGTTTTGGGTGACAGACACCCACAGATCAGATACTCTTGGAAAACCCTTTCAAGCCACACCTGTCTCATCTGAAAATGGAAGGCTTCAAAATAACACCTGCATTTTCCAGAAGACATTTGTTTCTTAAACATGGAAAAACACTGCAGACTAGTAAGAACAGTGAGCTAGTTTTTTTTCTCTCTTTTTTAGTTTAGTATTTCTTCACAAATGTATAAAATTCTTGAGCTATGTCACAAAAACGTCTATTGAAATTTCAAATACAATTATACTACGTTACACCGTAATATACTATTTTTCCAATAGCAATATTTACCCCAAACTATTCCATAGCAGGTACTATAACACTACTGAATGACTTTTTGGGTGACACCTCTAAAAAAGCCTAAAATTAAATATAGAATCGCCAAATGTAACCAATCACATAATAATGTCAACAGGATTATGTGTCTATGAAATACAGATGGATCCAAAAGTTTCTCGACCGAAAGTGTTAGGAAAAAGATTATAAACAAGAAAAGGACAACAAAGTACTGAACTGTACATGTACAATGATGGGACATTAATCAAGTATGTATCTGAAGCAGAACTCTAGACTATCATTTACGACTTGTAATATACCAGTTATTCCCATTGAACTGGGGGTAATTTATATAACGCTCCGCAAACTGTTAGGATATAAATGTCTACTTAAATATGTGATGAAAATCTAATTCATGCCATTTGGCTTTATTTATTTTTGTTTACTGAGTTGTTACTTTGTAGTTTTTTATACTCCGAACATTTCTCAAAGCGTTTGAGCTGTTGGGATGAAATGCACGCAGAACATTAAGTAGTTGCTCAAATGTTACAGAGCAATAAAATACTGAGATAAAGTGGCATCTAGCTGTGTCTCTCTATTACATCTTCAGCACTAAAATTAATTTACGGCCAGTCATCAATTCATTTACATGTCATTTTATGCTAAACCCATCTTTTCTTGATGAATGTGTAGCACTGTATATCCATTTACACAAAACTCTGTGTTTTAGAATGTAACGCTGCTAATTGTCACATTACCATTTTTATGAGGATGAAAAAACTATCAGCAATTCCCTTCCAAGTCACATATTTAATTCTCAAATGACAATTTCCTTAATAAATGGAATCCCATTGAATAGCTAAAGAAAGAAACAATTAGAGAAATATTCATTTAATCAATGAATTCATTGATAAAGATATTAACAAAGAAACATAGGGAGCCATATTACCACCGGGGGCTCTATAGGGGGGCCTAATTTATACGGGTGTTACAGTGGGAGCATTATAACTACTGGTGCTACTGTGGGGGCATCATTACTACTGGTGTTACTGTGAGGGCACTATTATGATTATTGAGCACAATATGAAAGGCACTTCTACTAATGAAGGCACTCTTGGGGAGCAATGTCACTACTGGGGGCACTGTAGGAGGCATTATTCCTAATGAGGACACTTTGGGAGGGAATTACTATTTGTGGAACATTGAGGGGCACTTTTACTATTGAGAACAGTCTGGGAGCATTATTACTATGGGGGTACTATCTGTATGGCCCTATTATTACTACAATATAGTGTTTGGGGGTATTGAGGAGATGAGCAGGCACAGTATTAGGAACAGCATTAGGATAACAATGTTGGGGCACCAGGAGAAGGAGAATGATGAAAAGTAAGCAATTTAAGATATCTGTGTTGCAAAGTCGGCAGAGATGAGACACAGCTGAAGGGAGTCATCATGGTGGTTTGGGCGGAATGGAGAAGATGAGGAAAGATAACATCTACATCAGAGGAAGAGACATACCTGGATGTAAGAGTTATGCAGTGCTAAATTTCCCTGTACGTTTTGATGCACTGCATGTAATGTCCATCTAAATATGTCTTTATCAGCAGACAGAGAAGGAGGGGTTGGATTGAGAAACTGACATGGGAAGTAGGGGCACCATTTCAATTTTCCCCACCCCTGGTTGCAGCAAGGCAGAGGAGGAGGAGAAGAGATATCCTCCTTTCTATCCACTGCATTGTGGCACCAAGTATCAAGCTGATTGGCGTAACAACAGTTAGTGGGATCTGCTGCTCCACCAATCTGCTTGGTCATACTCAATCACCAGTGCCGCCAAGAAGAGAGCAGGAGCCGCTGTGTGACGTAACACACTGTCTCTGACATGACATCAGTGAGCTGACAGTTGCATGTACTGGCGAATCAGGTGCCCGATTAATTAAGAGATGCAAACATTAGGTGCATTTAACTCCAGTGTACTTCTTAATAACACTGGCGTGGGAAACTTCAGTTTTGTAGATTTTTTTTTATTTTTTGGCAGCTGGCTTTCCATTAAGTGTACATGCATATGGGGGAGTTGTGAGGGATAGCTGACAGCCTAGGGAGCATGTGGCCGTCAGCTATCTAAATTGTATGGATATCAATGGGGTGGGGGGCCCTGATGTGCCTAGGGCTGCATGAACTCTAAATGAACCCTATATATACTGTACTAGTAGTACATTACTATTACCACTATATATACTGTACTAGTAGTACATTACTATTACCACTATATATACTGTACTAGTAGTGAAGTGCATTACTATTACCATTGTATGTACTGTACTATACTGTACTACTGTAGTATGCATTGTACTGGTAGTGAGGTGCATTACTATTACCACTGTATATATTGTACAATTAGTTAAGTGTGTTACTATTACCACTGTATATACTGTACTAGTAGTGAGGTACATTACTATTACCACTGTATAAACTGTACTAGTAGTGAAGTGTGTTACTATTACCACTGTATATACTGTACTATACTGTACTACTGTAGTATATACTGTACTAGTAGTGAGGTGCATTACTATCACCATTGTATATACTGTGCTATACTGTACTACTGTAGTATACACTGTTATAGTAGTGAGGTGCATTACTATCATATATATATATATATATATATATATATATATATATATATATATTATACTAGATGTGTGATGCATTACTATCACCATTGTATATACTGTGCTACACTGTACTACTGTAGTATACACTGTTATAGTAGTGAGGTGCATTACTATCACCATTGTATATACTGTACTATACTGTACTACTGTAGTATACACTGTTATAGTAGTGAGGTGCATTACTATCATATATATATATATATATATATATATATATATATATATATATATATTATACTAGATGTGTGATGCATTACTATCACCATTGTATATAGTGCTATACTGTACTACTGTAGTATACACTGTTATAGTAGTGAGGTGCATTACTATCACATATATATATATATTATACTAGATGTGTGATGCATTACTATGACCATTGTATATACTGTACTTCTGTACTATATAGTGTATTAGTAGTGCCTAAATCAGTTTAGGTAAAGGCCTGAGTTATACATTAATGAATGCATTAAGCACCAGGTCTACAGCAGTGAGGAGTATCTGGATTCATGTATTCCTGTTCATTTCACTGACGTAACATGTAATTATCTATCAATAATCCCATCCTACCTCTGCCTTAAATTTTATGTGAATATGAAAACAAAAATGACATGGAAGCGTCCAGGCTGACAAAATCTGTGTCTGATCCGGTTAAGAAAGAGAATAACATTACTTCCTAATTAAAAAGGAAAACTATTTATGTCTTCCCGTGTGAAGTTTCTCCTTCACATGTCACGGTCCTCGCCTTCCCTGTAGAATGATCGGCTGATGAAAGATTTCTTTCAAGTCTTAACATTTTTTAAAATGCATGAAGGTTCTTGTCTTTTAGCAGCAAATCAAACATATTTTCAAAAACCAACTTTACCTTGATGTTTCCCAGTCAATGCATAATAAAGAGTTCCCTGGAACGCCATGATAGCAAACAGGCAATAAACCTAATCCTGAGCGTATAGAGAGTCCTACGTCATAGATACCTGTAATGGAGCTGTCCAGATTGTCCATACTGGATCCTGGAGTATGCTCTAGGCCTCGGAGAGGACGGCTCATTTCATCCTCTTCATTGGGATCCGGTAGATCTTTCTCTAGGTCGGATATAAAGGCTCCTGACACATATCCCATTGGAGGAATGGAGGCCAGCGGTGGCTGGCTGCTGCTCTGTAAATGCCTGGAGGTGGAGAAACAGAATCGCATGTAACTAAAGTCTTCATTACATATGTCTGGCTGTGGCGGTTAAATTATCAATTATATGGAGATCAGCTGGACACGGCGACATTGTTATATGGATTCTGTGGCATGAATTATTCATTCTTTGAGGGAGAGACTGAATGGTTAGCGGTTATTGAGGTAGTAAAGTTTTGTGTGCTCATTTCATGAAGAGCGGTGCACTTTATATTGCAGAAGATACAATTGCCGTCTAGTATACGCTATTGCAATTGAGCTGTAGACCAAGTATTCCAAGGTTGTCCAGGGTTAAGGATAAAAGAGTGGCCGTTTTATCAGAAACGTTGCAAGACTTGTCCATGTGCCCTGTCTAGTATTACATATCAGCTCCATTCATCTCAAAGTGATTGAGCTTCAATACCAGGAACAGCCTGTACAAGGGTGGCGCTGTTTGTAGAAACATGGCAGATCTTTATTCTAAATGGAGACCACCCCTTTTCCTTATCATTTTTCAACGTCAACATACAATTTGAATAGTTTACACATCTCTTCTGATGTTTCCCATTGACTGAATGTCCATATATGTTCAGATAAGCATTGTTATAAAGATGATGCTATAAGACACAGGCAGGGGTGCACCACCAATAAGGCCAGGTGAGGCGATCGCCTCGGGCAGCACCAGGTAGGGGCAAGAGGGGGGCAGCGGAAGGGCCATGGGCAATAAGCGCTTTCATTGTGGCAAAGGGGTTAGGTTAAGAAATTGGCATGGTGAGGGGGGAGCCATTTCAAGTTTTTGCCTCAGGCAGCAGAAAGGCTAGGCGCACCCCTGTACACATGATGGACTTTCTCCACAGATGCGCAAGTAAGGCTACATTCACATGAGCGGCACAGCTCTCCAGTAGAGAAGTCCGGTAATTGGCCGGACAAAAAAAAATCCATGCGTCGTTTTTTGTCCAGTAGAATCCCGGGATATTTACCAGGGAGCTGCCTGATCTCTGCCATTATACTTGATGGGGTCCGGAGGGTAGGTGGCACTATCCGACAATGTCCCACATGAGAGCTGTGCCGTAGGTGTGAAACTAGCATAAGTGATACCTGTATAATTTGCTGATTTTACAGAACTGATGGCAGCTACTGTAGGTCTAATGTGAGAGTGCTACTTAGCTAAACTGACAGACATGTCATCTTCATTCTCTTATGGGCAGGATCTTACTGTTACCTGGAACCCCCTATTTGTGAGGCATTTCATATCAAATCATGGTTTTTGACATAACTCTCTTCTTTCTTATTTCAAAAGATGTTCTACAGCAGCTGGTGAAGAACCTGCTTGTCAGAGCTAGTACAGAACCTGTTTTTAGAAGAATGAGCTCCATACTGATCAACTGATTGTACAAATGTAGCAAGTGTTATAGGGTGTGCAGTAATTAGAGTCTCTACTGGGGACCAGGGGCCTAACGCGGGGGGGGGGGGGGGGGGGGGGGCAAAGAAGATATTAGTATTATAGAAAGCACCTTAAAGGGGAGAGGGGGGTCTTTTACAGATTCTTGACTGGTTCTGTCCCGTAATAGTATCAGTATTTTTATGTTCCGGTAAACTTTGACTTGCCATTTTCATTCACATTTGTTGTGTTACATGTCAATTTAGGGTTTATTGCAACAGTTTATTTGACCTGTTAAGTGTCAAGTTAATATTTGTTCCATCTGTAGATACATGATATCAAAGTAGAAGTAAAGCTGTTAAGATACTACATCATACGGTCTGTGGTAAGGTGTCACAGTGACGCCATCCTGGTGGACTCTGTTTTGTTAAAGGAGTTATGCCATGAAAATCAGACATCATATAGGACATGACAACCTCTTTCTAACAAAGCTAGAACCAGCCCTGTACCTCACATGGATCCAGAGATCTCCCCATTCATTGCTCTGCTAGATTTATATCAAGCTGAAAGCTCAAGGGGAGTGTCTTTTCTGCTGCAACTCAGGAGGCGTGTCTCAGCTCTCCCTATCACAGCTCAGGAGGTGTGTCTCAGCTCTCGCTATCACAGCTCAGGGGGCGTGTCTCAGCTATCCCTATCACAACTCAGGAGGTGTGTCTCAGCTCTCCCTATCACAGCTCAGGAGGCGTGTCTCAGCTCTCCCTATCACAGCTCAGGAGGCAGTTGAAGGATGAAACTGAGCATGTGCAGCCTTCTCAGTGAGCTGGACAAAGAAATAACAATAAAAAAACAGCAGGTGGCGCTATACAGATACATTTTATTGAATAACTCAGTGGCTATGCTACATTTCTAATTACATGCAATTACAAAAGTCCAGGTACTGGTTTAAAAACTGTAGAATATTTTTTGGGGGACAACCCCTTTAATATGGAGCATACAGAGGACCATCTGAATAATCTGGCATAGTGCCACCCTCGAAACTGGTTGCAAATGGCTAAGGGTTGTCATTGGACAACCACTCTTAACGCTACAACTGTGCTGTGTTCATAATAGTTTCTGATACTGTCCCTTTAATGAAACCATTCAAGTTCCTACATCATATACAGTACACAGCATAAACTTTGCAGTTCCTGCCAAGACTCCTTTTCTCAAACCCCTTAACAGAGACAGGGGAGGATGATATCTTAACCTGACCGGCTGATTTACTGCTTTCCATTTTCTGACACATATAAATTATCCATTTAATTGTAACAAATTCCTATGATTTGTAAGTCTAATAACATCTTCAGTGTATGTATCTCTATATAATAAATCAAATTATACAGTAGTCACCTTCATTGATCTGCCCTTCAAATGAAATTATTTATGATAAGAAAACACCATTCACATAGAAATCTGTTAATGAAACTGTTAGCCTGCAAATGATGACATGGCATATGTACACAATTTCATTATTTAAGATTGGATGCTATGACTTTTTTTGTGCAAGTAAAAAATCACTTCATCCAATGCAGAACATTCACTTTTCTTTAAAGACTAATGCTAAAAAAGGGATTTGTTACAACTGTAGTACAGCTGAACTTGTCAGAGGTGGAATAGCTGAGCTTGTCAGATGCAAAAAAAAATGCTAGCATGGATAAGGATCCTGTGATTCCTCTGATTTGATAAGTGATATAATTCAAGCTGTATGCAGCCACCACTAGGGGGAGCTAACTGTATATGGATTATACATCTAGTACTGAAGTCAGAAGCAGCTGTGTAGATCTATATACAAGAAGCTCCCTCTAGTGATACCATTGCAAGTAGGGGACATAGTTCAGTGCGAGGCACTCTTCCTCCATGTGCCACAAAATCCGAAATCCAAACTTTTTCACTGAAGTGAAGGGTTCGGGTTTGGTGTTCGAGTGATTTTATTATTTTACGTTAAAACATGGTTATATCGGAAAATAAAAGCATACTTAAGACAGAATGCAAAACAATATGGCCATTTAGGGTTTGAAAAAAGAACTCACTTCATCCACTTGATCGCGCTGCAGCAGTCTCTTCTATCTTCACTGAACAGGATCTACCAAAGGACCTGCGATGTGCGCAATGACATCACCGCACTCTCCCACGTGGTGACATCATCATGCATATCGCAGATCCTTTGGTAGGTCCTGTTAAGTGAGCGTGATCATGGGGATGAGGTGAATATTTTTTTTAATCCCTTAATTTTGTTTTGCAAAAATGCAATTCTTTCCCGATATAACCATGTTATAGTGGAAAATAATAAAGTGAAGTTCGGGACCCCATTGAATTCAATGGGGTTCAGGATCAAGTTTGGGTCCTGAACCGAAACTTTGACCTGAAGTTCGGCCAAACCTGGTGAACCACTGGTTCGCTCATCCCTAGTAACAGGTTATCATGTTCAGCAGGAAAAGCATCAGAACCCAAGTTTCTGCCATCATATGGAGCTATCACGTAGAGTAAAATCAATAGTCAACTGGTCATACACTGGCTTTGTTGTTTATTATTGAAGATAGTGTAGATCCACACTAATGCAAAAAGTAGCAACATAGCACTTTATAACTTGCCATGTAACAATGCATAACATAATGCAACACTTAGCTCAGCAAATACCATGGAAGTTTGCTACATCTGTAGCATTCAAAGTATGACAGATAATTACCAGGACTGCTTTGTAATGTCAAACTGGTAGGCTCTTGTTAGCTCATCCAGGTGAGCCTGGAGCATGGGCTGCATCTCCTCCCTCGGTGATGGCGTCAGTGTTGCTGTAGACTGTTGGCCAAATGAGATGGCTGGAGAAGATGCAACGCCGCGTACTGGTGGAGTAGGAACCCTGTCATCATCCTCTTCTAGCTCATCATCAGAGCCTTGGTGTAAGTATGTCTGGACTGGTAGGGGAGGACACCATCCATCACTGTCATACCTTGGATTACAAGACAAAGCAGTTATAACCGAATAATCATATATAATTTGTATACGCTAAACATGGAAGGCCGGGTCAGCCTGTGCCCTGATCCCAGCCACTTGTGGCAAAATTTTGTAGCACTGGCGTTAAAGTTACAAGCACTGGGTATGTTACCTTTTTTTACGCCAGTAAACATAGGGGAAATGATACATTGCCTCCATTGTTTATGCCTAAGGTAATAGTAAAATTGTGATGTTCCATTTGCAGCTTTCAAAATGATTGCAATCTATGGTACCTATAGTGCAAAAAGAGGACAAACCCTTTAAATTATTTAGCATTGCTCGTTTGAGCAATTGACTATTGTACTGCAATATTTGGTATCTCAATTAAGTCCAACCAGGAGAAGGGAAAGGACTTACAGGAAAGCAAGGGGTAGCGGTAAATATTAGAACTTCCCCCTATTGATCCAGAGGAAGGCAAAAAAGACATGAGGGATAAGTTCATCTCCTTCATGACCCCCTACTGCTGATCAGATCGGGTCAAGATTCAAACAAGGATTCTATACATTACCATCAGCAGCGATGTTGTTCTGCTTAAAGAAATCATCTAAGACTTTCTATAGACAGGGGTAGATGTACCATAACATGTGCATTGAGCATGTGGGTCCACTACAAAACCACAGTGCTCCATACTGAAGCCTCATGCACGCTACCGTATCCGTTTTGTAGTCCACAAATCAGTGGTCTACAAAATTCAGATGTGGTCTGTGTGCTGTCTACATTTTTTGCCGACCCATTAACTTCATATATAACACATATATTTTTGTGGAATGGACATATGCATGTGGAGCGCACTGTGCTTTCTGCATCCGTATGTCCATTCCCTATACCTAGATGCAAAATGTGGACCACGGACCCATTGAAGTCAATGGGTCTGCAAAACATGTGGATACAACACGGACAATATCCATATTTTGTGGATCCGCAATTTGCATGCATGAGGTCTAATACTGTTGACCACTACAGTCAGCTATACAATTACCAGTGGATTTTTCCACCAGTGATGGATTTTCTGAGAGACATGGATCAGACAGTCTATGGGTAGAACCCCATTGTTCTGCTCTTTAACAGGGGTCATCTGATATCGTTATCATCCACCAGCAACAGATATGTAACATTTCCTTTTTATGTTTTTGAAAACTTTCTATTGAGATTAATGCATATGTTCTAAAACCCCTTAAAATCAGAGCTCACTAATCTTTGACGGTTCAGACTGCAATAATTGCTCAAACTGGGAATAAAGCTCCATTTTCTATGAAACAATTTATAAATCTTTCATTAATGTTTCAAACATAAAAAGCTGTAGGATCAAATCTTATTTGGAATGTGAATGTTTAAATATTTATTTTAGATTTTAGATTTTTAAATAAAATGGAAAATTTTCCTGCTTGACCTGTTAATGAAGGAAAAAATAATTATCAAAATAAAATTAAAGGGCACCATTGTTGATTTTTGAAACTTTTTCTTCATTTATAAAAAAAATAAAAAGAGAAACATCTACAACAGACTGTAAACTGCTTCTCTGAAATGCTTTTTTTTTTTTTTGGGGGGGGGGGCATGGGGGTGATGCTACAAATTTGAAAAATTATAGGTCACATCCTTCAAAATCCTTAAAGTTTGACACAGCTCAAAGCTCCCATTAGGTATTAAAAATCAAGAAGTCTTTCTCTGCGGGAATGAAAGATATCAAACTGTGTTGAGAGACTCTCCTATGATAGTTTAAAAATAAACTATGTCTAATCCCTTAAAGATAGTCTTGACTGAACTGGAAGATAAAAAAGAAAAGAACATCGTCCACAAAATTAAATGGACAATTTAAAAATGTACAAAATAGGTGCCTGAAAATATGTCATTACAAATGTGTAATGATAGCATAATGGCTTATAATAGAAACATTACATAAGTCACTTAATGATACAATAATGAATTGATAAGAATTTGAATAGTGTCTTATTGCCAACTATCAGAGAGATAGAAATGCACGATAGAAAAAAAACTTAAAGGGGCTGTCTGGTTTTATGAGGAAACTGAACAACTCAGGGGATCAACCTGTGATAAAGAATAGATGATTACTTAACCTGAGTGATCCATGTGACCTCTTCAGTGCACCGCTGAGGCTAGTGATTGACTGCAGCAGTCATGTGTTGTAGACATTACCTTACCGCTACAGCCAGGAAAACAGTGCCTTGCCAGGAGAAGCAGAGTGGGGGCACAGGTTCTATTAGGGTTTTCCAAGATATTTTAACTGATGACCTCCGGATAGGTCATCCGTATCTGATTATCCCCAGGATTCCCGCCAATCAGCTGTTTGAGAAGGTATCAGCGCTCATAGTATCTCCACAGCCTTCTCTCAGCTCTCTCAGCTCACGAAGCACAGTGCTGTACATTGTATAGTCGCTGTGCTTGTTATCGCGGCTCAGCCCGATTCCTTCACTGGAACTGAGCTGTGCCTAAGCCATGTGACCAATGGACATATGTCACATGGTCTGGGCTAAGCTGCTGCTCTACTGAGAGTGCTTGCCTTCTTAAACAGCTGATCGGCGAGGTCCCAGGTGCCAGACCTCCACTAATCAGATACTGATGATAGGTCATCATTTAAAATATCTTGGAAAACCCCTTTAAATAATCATCTACTCTTAATTACAGGCTTAACCCTGGAGTTGTCCAGTTTGCTCTTGAAACAAGACAACAACTAAACACCTTCAGTACCTCTTGTCCAAACACTCATTCGGCCAGCAGCTACAGTAAATCTTCTTATCCCCCATACACATACATACATGCTCATTTTGACTGAGTGTGTACATGTTTTTAATTAGGACAGAAGAAAAAGCCTCTGCTAGATACCTCTTATCTCCCAATAAGATTAGATGTTGAAATTCAATGTGTCTGCTCCTTCTCTCCCCCTACATCAATGGTCGGGGACACACTCCATTAGATTGTTGACCTATCCCTCCAAATTTTTGCCCAACAATAGTTTAATTTGTATGGGGAGGGGCTTTAAATAGGGATTTTGAGTTAGAAATAGAATAGAATTTTGAGTTAGAAATAACAGGTTCCCCACCCAGGATAAGGGTGCAGATCAGCTACATTTAATGTCTCTTGCACTGGAGGACCTTTCACATTTGTATGTGATATACTGTAGATAGCCTATTGATTTCAGTCATACTTGTGCACTGCTTTACTTTTCCTGTGGTGGTGCTGCAGGAAAACTTAACATCGGTTTCCTGGATCGCCCCCATATTACAAGTGATCACTAGACTGTAGTTGCCAGAGGCAGGACGCTCTCTGATCAGGCTTCTTCACATGCCATGTTTCCCACCATTCCTAGATGGTTGAAAACTTAGGTGCAGTTTATTCGGAGGCTGGAATACTAATTTTAGCTGTAATTAAAGAACAGAATGTCAAAACACCAATCAAGCAAGTCTTTACCCTGTTTCCTGATGTTCTAAGCCATAATGTTCTATCTCAGTGCCTGGAAGGGGTTGGATGGGTGGGGGAGGTAGTGGCACATTAGCCCAGTTAGAACCATTATTTTTTTGAGACTTATTACTGTTTTTGGTCTTCTTCTTCTTCCCTCCTTTGCCACCTGTTTTGAAAAGTTAAAAGAAACATGCATAAATGACGTATGCTGAAAATATATTACTGCCAACATGAAAATACTCTTAGATTGTAAGCTCTTGTGAGCAGGGCCCTCACTCCCAGCATTTTAGTTGAATATTAGCCAGTTACATTGAGATGTCTTTTGTTTGTACATGAACCCTCTGAATTGTAAAGAGCTGCGGAATATGGTGGCACTATAGAAATAAAGATTATTATTATTTTTAAATACAATAGTAAAAAAAGTGATTAATTTGCTAAATACTGCATATTATGTGTCATATTGTACTTGCTAGACCTCACTGATGGCAGAACTTCACAGACAATATATGCTCTTCTACGTCTTGAAATGTGTCATGATAAGCCTCACCTCGAAAATTATGCAAATTTCTTAAATTAAACCTTTCTGTTCTATGAAAGTCTGCACCCTGGATTCATGTAGCAAATTATGGCTGACTGATCCACTAGAGGGAAAGAAATTCTAAAAATAACAGTAAGGAACTGGTATTGAAGGAACGTTATCAATATATCCTTTAATGATTTTGCAAAAAGTAGGTATGCACTTTAGAAAAATATAGCTTACACAAATCCCCCATTCCACATACATTAAATCTGACCAACCCAGTTAAGCGCATAGATCCTCAAGGGCGTGTTACCTTTTAGAAAGCCCCACCCCTGCTGAGATCCAGCAAATTGTAAAGTTCATTATAATCTGGAAGTATAACTTCAATATATGATCTTTAACCATTGTTTTGAGATACATTAAGCTATTCAGTCATCAAAGAAAATAAAATTGTCACTTTGTAACATGAAAGTAGTTTTTATTTTACCATTTTCCAGTTCTTTTAATGTCGACAGCAGTGAAAACAATGGGACTTTTCATTCTAGTTTTCATGGCAACATCCAGGGTCAGGTACATGTGTGTATGTAAGTAAGTACAATGTATTCAATGTAGTCCTTAGTAGATACACTACTAAAAAAACCTAAGCTTATACAAATACAATTGAATGAAACCTTTTTAATAGATAACTTGATATGTCCCTTGACTTAGCCATGGCAACCAGAATGAAAAGATCCATTGTGTATATCACTAGCTTCACTCAAATAATTGGAGAATGTTGCAAATTAGAAATAAGGTTCATTTTAGAAAGTTATTTCCTCTTCTATTTCACAACTAAACAGTTTTACTTATAAAAGTTGTTTATGAGTCCTTTAAGGCATGTGATACAAGGTCCTGATTTGGTTGGGAAAGGATAGTCCAGCCTAGGGATGATCTGATTGGCTTCAGAAACCCTTTGAAGATCCTGTGTTATGAAATAAAATGCTGTCCATGTCATAGTCATTGTCATATCATTGTTTAAAAGTGGATCTACATTCTGGCTTGTATCAGGAGGTCTAAAGAAGAGGACCATTCCCATCTGTGATAACGATATGTCCTAACAGAGCCCATGGAAAGTGTCTGCTTTACACAGTGACCTCATTGACTAAGTGAAAAAAAGATGGATCATGATGGGTCTTATGAAAAGTGGTGAATAGAGCTTGATACAATGTGTTAATCTTTCTAAATACATACAGATATAAACAGAAGTGAAAACACAGAGCATTCTGTGAAGTTGGGACAAGGTGGCTCAGTGAATAAGTGCTCGAAGAAGCAGACATGGTTGTAGTAGGGTACCAAGAATACATTGTGTAATCTCTATCAATCATTAATCAAACATATGCATAATGTATCATTAGATGACATAGACCAGACTGTCCCATGCAGTGATTGAGTTAGGCATCCACACGCACATATTAGAGCATACAATAAGCGTCACATCACACGTCTGAGATACAGGTCCTGTATCACGCAATGAACACCAACCTGAAAGGCTTCCGCTTCTTTCAGAGCTGTTGTGTGAGCTGGTGGTGCTGAAATCCTGTGACTGGTTGTGTGGCATTCTATTTGACAATCCCTCAGCACGATAGTCAGGAATGTAAAGTAAGGCTAAGGGTTAAAGGGCAGAGGTCACCGTGGCATCATGTGATTAGTACAAAGCGTAAGCTCATGCGCCACATGCAATTCGAAACCAAAGCAGATAATGTTTGAAATGGGGGAGGGGGAAGGAGTTACCGAAAGACCATTTCTCCCTTTTTAACAACACCAGACATTGAGTTGTCTTCTTCTATCAAACCGGTGAAAATTCTTATCCTGGGAAAGCTTGTAGTCAACCAGAATGAGTACAATCACAGTTGTTCCCATAGCGGCACATCTGCCTATTAAAGGGCATTCCCCTAATTTTTGGCTTTGCTTTCCAGAAATAGTGCCCCTTTTGTCTATGGGCTGTGACTGGTAGTGCACCTCATCCTCATTCAAGTGAATATTTCAATATCAGACAAAGCCCATAAACAAGAGAGGTGTTTATTTTTCTGGAAAAACACCTCTCTTGTTTAACACAACTATATCGAAATGTATTAAAGGGCATCTGTCAGCAGATTTGTACTTATGACACTGGCTGACCTGTTACATGTGCACTTGGAAGCTGAAGGCCTCTGTGTTGGTCCCATGTTCATATGTGTCCTCATTGATGAGAAAAAATTGTTTTAATATATGCAAATGAGCCTTTAGGAGCAACGGGGGTGTTACCACAACACCTAGAGGCTCTGCTCTATCTGCAACTTCTAAACCCTCTGCATGTTAACAGGGCCAGTAAGGCTTGATCTTTACACTGCCTGGGTCTGTCAATCAAAGTAAAGAGCTCACAGAAGTTGCAGAGAGAGCAGAGCCTCCTAGAGTAATGGCAATGCCCCCGTTGCTCCTAGAGGCTCATATGAACATGGGACTCAGATGCCTTCAGCTACCAAGTGCACATGTAACAGGTCAGTCAGTGTCATAGGTACAAAACTGCTGACAGGTGCCCTTAAATAGTGGTTGTAAAAAAGGTGACAGAAGAGGACATCCCAATATTTATAGGCAATTTTTTTCCTTAAAAAGAGGTAATGCTCTTTAAGGGTAGGTGGAACAAAAATCTGCATGCATTATGTCCTTTATTAGTGAAGGTGACAGTTATTATCAATTAGCTTCAATAATATGAAATATTCCAACGTGCGCTAAATGGGAAACTTTCTCTACGGTAAATGCAACTTACCATTGTTTCCTTTGCCTTGGTCTGGAAGACAATACCCTAATCCGGTCAGGTCAGACTTCTGTTGAGCTGAAGATTTCCACTGCTGGTCAGGTAAGTCCACCGCCAGCTCATGAATGCTGTTGGAGTGTAATATCTGGGTAGTGGCGTACGGCGTGGTCTGGGTTATTTGTCCTTGGCAGTTAAAGCTGGATTTGGTAGTAAAATCGATGCTACTGTAAATGGCGCCATCTGACAACATGGTCGCTGTTTTGTCTCCCTGGCCCGGAGCTGCTGGCAGTACATCTACATTATAAGAAGGAAGAAAATTAGGAACACTCAGGAATCCCCAGTAATCACATTTTAGGATGAAAAAAAAATGAAATGTTCATTTAGTACATTTGTATTTCAGCTGAGACAGGGAAACACGAGGCAATGAAGGAAGCATTATGTACAACCGTCGCCTGGCTATCAGCATTCGTGACAGGCATGGTGCTTGTCCTTCACGTTTCACTGCTTAAAACCATCCTTTCATCCTTACACCTTCATGTGAGAAGGTGAAGTTTAGAATATTTCACCATGAAGGGGGAAAAGACGGACTCTATACTTCATTTCATGTCAAGCTGTCTGCTCTATTGACAAATAACAAGAAAATGAATCCACAAATCTTTGAATCCCCCCCACCCCTACGCAAAAACAATGAGGATCTGGTGCATGATTTGAAGTGACACGGTAAATCTCTCTGAGTAGCTAAAGGTGTCCGTTAATCACTGTATACAATGCTGTGTGCGGTCTGGACAAAGTGAAGGCTAACACTTGTAAATGCCCATGAAATATGGTGAACATTTTTATGTAATACAGTAGTAGAAAGGGCAAATATACAGTATATATTTAAATACTGGTAAACTACTGGAGGGGGTGTATATCTCACCCAAGATGCTCAGATAGGTGAGGTAAAAGAACCCATAAAAGCCGGGGGTTTTGGCAAAGTGAGCCACTTTTCTTTAAAGAGTTTTGTGGGCCTGGATTTTTATGGAATGGTGGGTAGGTTGGTAGAGGGACCTGCCATTCCCTCCCCAACTCCAGTACAACACGTTCTCCTAGCCTGAAACAAACTCAAGTGTAGCTGCTGGGATCATTACTGTGAGAATAAATACAGGGATGAAATACTCATGCAGTGCCAGTGCCTGGAAGCTGCATGACCTGCTGGCAGAGCAAAGACTGTTCAACCTGTGCTTGTTGAAGTACCTAGGTGAGGGAAAATGTCTGTATAGTTAGCACCCAGATGGGCAGGTATTTGATTTCTGTTTGTGTGCCTGTGAACTGATTCCCCAAACTTTGACTGCCATGAACTGTTTGAAGGGAAATAAAGTTGTTTTGGGCTTTTAACCAAGGAGTCTGTGAAATCTGTTATTGCCGAAACCCGACCACAAGCACACGGACCCACAACTATATATATACATAAATGTTCTGTCTTTTCTAGATTTTATCTGTTTCTACAGTATGTAAGGTGGGTCAATATTACCGCTCACATAGGAACCTTTCGGCGGCATAATTTTAAGCTCCTAGGTCTAAATTTGTAACAGGGCCCCCATCAACCACGCACTTATTTATAATACTGTTGGCTGTTATATGGCAGTAAGACCTTTGGGCTCCCTTAGGCACCAGGTTTGACTGTTTCCTATGTACTCCCCATAACTATGCCCTTGTCCAGACCTACAGTATGAATAGTAAATCTGGGAAAGTATGCTTGTGCAAATTTTGCAGAACGGAACATCCTGCCCTAGGAAAAACTGCCCTATTCTTGTCCACAAAGCTGACAAGAATTGGACATGTTCTATTTTATTTGCAGGGCAGCAGAACGAAGATACGGACAGCATTGAAGTCAATGAGTCCACATCCTATCCACAAAAAATCCAGACCAGATGCGGACAAAAGCCATGGTCATGTGCATGAGCCCTTAAACAAAGATGAGCAAATTGATTCTAAAATAATCAGATTCAAGTAGAATTTTTCAAAAATTTAGGTAAAAACCAAATTTTAAGTGATTTGATTCAGAAAAATTTCTTAAAACGACATCAAATCATTTTTCAGATCTGAAGACAGGAAAGATGAAGAAGGAGGATCAAGCGGTGTGTGTGTGTGCATACCCACAGGCAGACATTTGCCACCGAAATGCAAACTTTTTGGGACCATATATTGCTTAGAATTATTGAACAGTGAAAATAAAATTAATTATGCAGATTGACTTATTATTGGCATATTGTTGGATATGAGAGCACTATAGGCAGACAATCTGCCTTGTGAAAGGACTGTTAGACTCAGTTCTAGGTAATAGATGGAAGTCCCCATAGGGGTTGTATAATTTAGATTTATAGCTATAGCTCTCACAAACTTGGAAATCCAAAATTGTAAAATTTCGTTCCAAATGTTCATTTGTTCCTAAAAACATATGAAAAATGACTTTTTAATATACATACAATTAAAAATGTGACATTGAATGTTCCACTAATAGTTTATCCCTATCTGAAAAGATATTGGAGTCACTTAAACGATCAGTAATCTCAAAGAAATCTTATATTCACACATGGTGTTTTCTCTTTGTTTTTATGCTTGTTTTGCTTAGTTTTTTTCCAGTCATTTTACCAAAAGAGGCTCTAACAACATGGCTGAAAATGTGTTTAAATATATTCTGTCTGCATTCACATAAGGTAGTAATGATGTAGCATCCTTGCCCTGTAGCTGCAAAGTATCTTAATGCACCACTACCATCCTATGTGGATACCCATCAATATAACAATATAGCAATTACATGTATTTTACTCATTTTGGCCTAAAAATAATTTTTCAGTTAGAATATCACTTCTCAGTCCTGTCAGCTGACAGCTCATGTGAAGCCTTACCTCTGATCTTCTGACCTCATAAACACTCATTATAGCTAAACTGTTACCAAACTCATAAGAATATGGCTTAAATGAGTGTTTATGAGGTCAGAAGATCAGAGATAAGTGATAACTGAGAAGTGATACTCTGCAGACTGATTTTTAACCCTTGTATCTCAAAAACGGCTGAACATTTTTTAATAAAAAAAAAGATTTTTAGGCCAGAATAAGCAAAATGCAGTCATAAATAAATTACTCTGAAGGTGTCCAAAGCCTTTAAGTTAAATTAATTAATTTTCCATTCTTTGTAGCCAAGGAACAAGTCCAGGCTTATTAGCCATCATTATACTAAATGAGAATGCATTTGCTAACTGAGTATTCTCCACTTTATTAATAGAAATTTTCCCTGTTTTGAGGTGAATTTGTGGTTTATTAACCCCAAACATACAGAAAGTTATACTGTCAACCCGTTTATAAACTTGGTTTATGATTGCAGTACTAATCCTGTATTTTCCTAATTAGATTTAGGACTAAACTACAACAGACAAATGTAGAAGACTGGAAATATCAGCTTGTGGCGCGTTCTGTAATGACGATCAATAGGGGATGTTCGATATCAGGAGGATTTGTATAGGGCGGATCAGGACCACAAGCTGCTACAGAAATAATTCCCATTGATTACAGTAACTGAAGCTGGAACAACCGAGAACGGCAGCTCAATGATGGCTACAAAGTGGCTTTGGTTACTCCAAAGAAAACAAGGCATTTTAAATATAAAATATTCTGTTCTTCTAGCATACCAAGATTAGGGGGGGTGGGAACTGCACTCCTATGTCTTATATATAGTGAACCTGTATCTCATTATGACAGACAATATGACAGACCTCTCCATTATTAATATTTGCTAAACTATAGATATGGTATACCGTAGGTGCTGGGGTGAACCCAGTGAGATGAGTTGTATGGGTGTCCTAAGCCTTGAATGGGGCTGAGTTGCTCCTAGGCCACGTGACAAATGAATGTTATGTCACTTGACCTAGGAAAAGCAGAGAGAAAGTCATGGCTCTCACAGGAGTTTTGGTACATTCTCAAACAGCTGATCAGCAGGGGTCCCAGGTGTCAGAACCCCACTGATAAGATTCTGATGATCATCAGAGGATAGGTCATCAGTATAAAAATCTCGGAAAACACCTTTAACAGAGTTCCTGACATTAAGCTGATCCATGTATTATATGGGGAACTAGGTAGCAAGTGTTCAGTTTTCCTGTAGCACCTCCACTGGTGAAATGAAAGATTACACAGTGGCCACTGTCTGAGAATGCAAGGACGTTCTGGATCCTCCAGAGAGAGGTACTTATTTTAGAGAATTGCCTCTTAACTAACAGAAACTGGTCCTAATTGTGAAACTTTATTAACTCATAATTCCCTAACTTGGTATTTAAAAATTGATTTTCTAAACCAGGCTACTCCATTGAAGTATTCCATGACTTATCCTTCAATATCACACAAGTGGAGGTCGACACCTGGCACCCCTGCTGATCAGCTCTATTTGGCAGCTACCTAAACTAGTTCCTTTCAGAAGGAATTGAAAGCTGGAGGTAGTGTGAAGTCGCTGTGCTGGGGTTACTACAGCTCAGCTCCCATTCAAGTGAACCTGGCATGGCCATTATTCCAGCTCCTTCAATTGTGTCATTCCCGGCGTATGCAGCTGCCATAAAACAGCTGATCAGTGGTGGTCTAGGTCATCAATATCTAAAGCCTGGACAAACTTTATATTGTATAAAACATCTCATACTGATATACCTTAGAGATGCAGCTGAACTTAACCTCCACAACGTTTGACATCACCATGTCTGGCTGACATCAGCTCATTAAAGAACCAAGTAAATGAAGTTGAGTTTAAATATTCAATATTTCATGAGAAAGTTGTTAAACCATCATTGAATACCAAAACGTACTGACCTCCACATCCGAAATTCACCAGATCATTTGGTCCATTGTTGCTGTTGTTTACGGGCATGCTAGAAGCTGGCCAGGAGTCGGCAAGCCATGGGTAATTGGGGTCACTTGGATTTAAAAGTCCTGGGCGACTGTAGGGTTAACAAGAAAGGGCATTATTTATCAGCAGGATTTGGTAGAAACGTTCCCCAGCGATACAAAAAAAACCCAAATGCAAATCACTTCATCCAATCATCAGTTGTGTCTCCATGAATCTGAATGAAATATACTGTCTGGGAAATGGAGTAAGCTATCAGCTAGGGAGGAACCTTACGTGGGGCTATGTGATAAATGAACACCTCAAGGGAGCAATCACTCACAGTGACTCTCCTGAAAGAGTCATTTCCAGGACTTTTAGCTACTTTTTTTCTTCACCTTTCACATTTCAAATATGCGCCTGTCATCCGGAAACTGATCCTTTTTCTCCCTGAGCTTTGTAGTATAAGACAAGGCAGGCTGGAATTAAACTACTGGAAAATGCATTTCATCTCCTTGAGTTCATTCATTAAATCTCGTGTTGTCATGGAGATGTGATGCATTCCGGTGCCGGTGATATCTGTGGGTGATGAAAGTTCCCTCATGGTCTTTGGTGACTTGACCTCATGTCATTTCTTAAATGACCACATTAAAAAAACTAACTCCGTGGACCTGACGAATGGTATGGACTGGGTTAACCTTGAATACGGGAAGACACCATCTTCCATAGTGAACTACCTAAAAGGTAAAATGAACTTGACTTAATTTTATAGAAGAACCACTTCTGAGGGCAAGAATTGTT
Organism: Rhinella marina; assembly: GCA_900303285.1. NCBI lineage: Eukaryota > Metazoa > Chordata > Amphibia > Anura > Bufonidae > Rhinella > Rhinella marina. The sequence continues at coordinate 15,688 of ONZH01019779.1, read as the reverse complement.
ACACATATTTGTATAATGATTTTTCCATCGTTCCACCTCTTTGGAGATAACTATTCTCAAAGAGAAATTTTAACTCTCATGTGCTTAAAGTGACTTTTATATGGACCTTCACATGGTCAAATATCCAAAAGTTTCTATAATATATTTGGACCCAATCAACCAAGATGGCAGATATTACTGCACATGGTTTATCTGAGAATGGAAATATGAGCATGCTACAGGTTTTTAAAAAATCATATGCAGCACAATCTAAAGGAACACGAAGCAATTTGAAATGGGAAATGTCAGCCATGTGTAGATTTACCCTTGATGTGACACTCTCAACAGATACAAAATTTGCCCAGCTCCGTAGGAACAGCATTAGGGGGTGCTACCACTAAGGCCATCTGCACATGAATGCCCATAAGATCCACACAAATTACTGTGCAGATTTATGTGCATTTCCGCAGTATATCAGAACCAAAATCTGCAATGTCTAATGCGGATTTCATTGCCAATTTGATGCTGTTTTGCCCCAGATCTGATCCTTCCACTGAAAAGGGTGAATTCCACAGCTTAAACAGGTCAGGTCAGTTTCCGCACTGAAAAATCTGCAAAGTGTACATGAGATTTATCCAAAACTTTGCTGATATGGCAAATCTCATACAATCTGCTGCTGGACAAACCGAACGTTTTCCGCAACGTGGGCAGGAACTGATTAGAATGCAATTATTTAGCTTACTGCACTATAGGACACTACATGGACACTACATGGAACTTCACAAAAAAGCATCAGTAGAAGGTAATACATCAGCCCTGGGCAAGACACATGGCTCAGTCTTCTTCAAATGTCAAATAAAATGTAAGGGGAATATTTTTATATTTAACATGAAGATTTGATTGGTTATTTTTGACCCGTTTAAGCCTCAATATCTATGTTCGCCCCCCCTAAATATAAAAAAATAAAAAAATAAATAAACACGTGGTTGGAAAAATGGTAGATATATGAGTTTAGGTAGTGTATACTACTATAAATATATATTTGGAAACATGATAAATGCATGGATTTTATATATATATATATATATATATATATATATATATATATATATATGTAATGAAATCATACATTTATTGTGTTTCCAACCATATTAGGTGAAAATAAAATCCCACACATGGTGCATTCCTGCAAATCCAAAGCAGCCTTCATAATCCTTGTGGTTTTCCAATAAAACGCTTCCTTTCAATCCCTAAGAGAAGACCCTGTTTCCAAGGCAACGGCAATAAAGAAAAAGACACTCTTCTGGCAACATCCACGAGCTCTCATTAGGCCTAATCTCCTTTTGCTAAAATATTGATTAAATAAGAGATTGCAACTTATAACCAGGGTCTAATTGCAATCTCCATATTGGCAAAAGGGAATGCAAATGAGGATATATGGCGGCACTATCAAGTTTTTATCAGTTTCGATTGAGTAACCAAAGTAGGACAATTCAGTCCTATCAATCCACGGCCCATCCGTCATCCATGAATCATTTATTCTGTGATCGATTACGTGTAATTGTTCACTCGGGGCGATTCACAATGAGCCAATAGTCGGCCTTAAACCACCGCTGCTTAATTTGCTAACGTCCACTTAATGCAATAAACGTTCTGCTGGTAAATGAACGCATCACTTATGTTTATTTCAGTTTTTGGGTTTTTTTTGTGCCCTAGAATAAAACCCAAGGCATCTGGGGTCAGCAATGTTCACCAAAGGCATTAGAGACAATTGGGTCGGGATGTAATATTCCAGATAGCTGATCTGGAGGCCCCGAGCATTGTAGCCTTGGGACATGAACACAGAGATGCGCCATTAGAAGATTGCTTTTTAATTTCACGGCCTACCTTCCGTTACTCATTAGTCCTCCATCTCCTCTTTGAAACGTGACTGTGGATTAAAAAGCAAGAAGAAAAACAAAGTCAATTACGGTTTAATGCCAGGCTCATCATTACAATGGTCGTCAGAGTGCAATCCTAGTGGTAATTACTTCATTACCAAATAACCGGCTTATATTAAATATACGACACTCGGAAGAAAATGCGGCTCCCCTTTGTCAAAAAGGCACGCCTGCGATTTCATCAGACACAAAGGAAGATCATTTATTTCGCTGTTCTCTTCTAAATGGGCTTGTATGTGCTCCGCCAGGAAGGATAAAAAAAGAAAAAAAAAAAACTGCAAATACAGACCGTGAGGCTCATTTTCCAAAGCTCAGCATAATCACGTTGGCACGTGACCAAACGGAATGAATAGAAATGACATACAGATATAGCAGAGCTGAAATTGTCACCGAATCCTTCGAGGCTCTGTTGTTTGCCAGAGCTTGTCACGCACACGCTCGTATTACCGCTCCATTTTGTAACCAACTGTCATAGGGCTGTCGTAGAGGTACTCCACATGCCTACAGTTTCACACCACACAACTGTATATATTTTGCGGCCCGCAAGACACGGATCCGCAAGAAATACGGATGACATCCGTGCACATTCCGTATTTTGCAGAATGGAACAGTCCTATCCTTGTCCATAATGCGGACAATAATAGGTCATGTTCTATTTTTTTGCAGAGCGGACATATGGACATACAAAAACGGAATGCACACAGAGTCATTTCCGCTTTTTGCAACCCCCACTGAAGTGAATGGTTCCGCATGTGAGCTGCAAAAAAACCTGAATGGACACGGAAGCAAAATATATTCTTGTGCATGAGCCCTGGAGCATGTGGAGAGTTTTTCTGTTGAATTCCAGTAGAAAAAACTTGGCATACTCCATCGGAGTCTATATGTATTTGCTCCGAGAAGTATAGCTCTCGATACATACAGAATCCAATGTACCGCTCTTAGGCAGTAGGACGTACCAGGACCCATGCAAGCATCCGATGGCCATTTATATAAATAGATATAATTTTAATGATCCATATGATGCAAAATAATACCCATCTTACCATGCAAAATAATACCCATCTTACCGATCCACTGCATTTCCCGTTCCAGCAGTTCCTGATCCCCTTGCCAGTCTCTACTTCCTGTTTCCTCTTAACGGGCATCTGTCAGCAGTTTTGTCCCTATGACACTGGCTGACCTGTTACATGTGCACTTGGCAGCTGCAGACATCTGTGTTGGTCCCATGTTCATATGTGTCTGCATTGCTGAGAAAAATTATGTTTTATTATATGTAAATGAGCCTCTAGGAGCAACGGGGGCGTTACCATTACACCTAGAGTCTCTGCTCTCTCTGCAACTGCCGCGCCCTCTGCACTTTGATTGATGGGACCAAGCAGTGAAAACATTATAATTTCTGGTCCTGTCAAACAAAGTTCCAAGGGAGTGGCAGTTGCAGAGAGAGCAAAGCCTCTAAGTGTAATGACAACTCCCCTGTTGCTCCTAGAGGCTCATTTGCATATAATAAAACATCATTTTTCTCAGCAATGCGGGCACATATGAACATGGGACCAACACAGATGTCTTCAGCGGCCAAGTGTACATGTAACAGGTCAGCCAGTGTCATAGGGACAAAACTGCTGACAGATGCCCTTTAACAATCAGCAAGGTGATTGGCTGACTGGCCATTTCTTGTAGGTTGAGAGGAATCAGCATGGAAAGGCAGGACCATGAAGCATCAGAAAAGGAGTGATGGTGAGTAATATCAGCATCAGCATCACTTATGTTATTATTTTACACCATGAAGAGCATTTTAAAAAACTGAACCGCCCAGACAACCCCTTTAAAACTACAGAGGATTTACTAGCAGTATTTAGTACTTAATTTAATGTTAATACTGTATATCAATAAGTTGGGCCAGATGACAAACTCAACTCTGCTATATCCGTTACAGGGTAGGAGATGTTAATTTTTCAGATTTGTTAACTGTGGGTTGTGGGATCACTTCATTGGATTACTGGATGCAATAAGAAACATTTGTGAAAACCGACAGAAATGGAAATGGCGGTGTACACCCTAGACACCCGACTCATCGTCTCGAAAGTGTGAAGATGCATCTGGTGTTAGGGGCACTGTCACCGTTTCTGCTTTCTCTTGTTTTGATAAATGCTCCTTGGCGTGGGTAACCATTATGTGATGACAGTGCAACCGGAGGGATGACAACGTGAAACCAAAGCATGGTGCACACAACAAAAGTCAATAGGAATAGTCACATTAGGAACCTTCTGTGGATATTCTAAATATACATAGTACAGTAGATTTATATCATATCCCCAACAGGAACATAAACGGAATGAAAATTCAGCTTTCTCAAAATGGTAGACTTCAAGTAAAGCTACATTTTCAGTTTCTGCCCCTTAAAGTGAATGTCCACCCCTGAACAATACATTTTATATTATTTAAAGTAGCATCCCCACATTTTTTTTTATTCTCTGACTTGTTAGAAAGGTACTAAAGGTGTTAGATGTAATCTAAAAGGTAGAAAGGTGTTAGATGTAATCTGTAGTGAATGTAATTTTCTTACCAGTGACTGTATTAGTGAGTTATAAACTCCCTTCTGATCCTCAGCTGTGTCCTGTGACCAACATTCTGATCTCCAACTGACACAGGACAGGAAGTCCGTTAGTTCTCTATTCATTCCTATGAGACTGACATTGAGGCTCCCATAGGAATACATAGAGAAACCGGCTTCCTGTCCACACATAAAATGCTGTGTTATTTAGAAAGTGAGAGTGTTGGTCACATGACACAGCTGAGGATCAGAAGGGAGGGGATATGGTAAGAAGATTACCTTCACTACAGTTTACTACACTACAGAATAAATATTGTTGTGGGAGTGCTTCTTTTAAACACCTCCAATATTATGTCTTATATAATGTATTGTATAGTCACCTAAGCCCTGTTTTCTGAGAGAGAACTCCAAATCCCCTTCATACATGTAAATAATGAATATAAAAATACCTGCAGCCACCACTAGGGGAGCTTACAGCATACAAGCAGACTTGTAGACTTTGAATTCTATAGGAAAACAGTATACAGTAAGTTCATGAGCTCCTCCTAGTGGTGACTGTAGGTAATGGCATTTTCATCATAACTATATATAATAACTATATTAATGCACAAAGCTGCATATATTGGTGTCAGAAAGTGGACATTCACTTCAAACATTGCTGACTGGCTATGCTTCAAAAAAAGTCATACTGTTAATATAAATGGGAATGAAAACTATATATATATATATATATATATATATCTTCTGTATAAATCAATCAATCAATATATAATGAATATATATGGACTCTTAGAGATAGATTTTAGCTTCATATAGCAGTCGCATTGCCATGGAGCTACCACATGGTGTATTAATTTAATACGGGGGTGACATTGCTGAGGCAGGGCAGTGCCCCCCATACTCCTTGCTACATTTAACCAATAATTTCATGAATTCTTGGAGAAATCCAGAGAAATTAGAGATAATGGCTGACTCCATGGGGAGCAGACTTCACCTTTTCAATGTACATTTCCTACACTTTAGGACAATAGACAATGGGGATACACATGAAACAAATGTGGCACTGTGATACATAAGGATCAGTAGAGCTTCCATCCAGGTGCTCCATCTACTACAGAAAGACTGGGCTCTATATGGAGGGTACAGAGCACATCTGGAGCCATCATGTCAGCGGTGCTCCTAATATTAGAGGAATGCTGATACCATCCCTTAATTAGAATGCAAGGCATTCCTGTAATAAACTATAAAACGAAGATTAAAAATAAGATTCATGAATCCCAGACAGTTCCTGAATGAATGAGCGCTGGAAACAAAACATTGCAGCCAGTCAGTAGTTAATCAATAGCGGCGAAGGCTGTCAGATCTCGTTGTAATTAAAGTACGCCTGCCTGACAGCACCTTCCTCTTATTATGCTGCTCTCTTATCCCAGGTATTCTCCTATAAGCTGCAGACATGCCTTTAACATCACAAAGGTGGGATCCATTCATTCTTAATGGGCATCCAAGTAATAACTGGTCAAAAAAGTCGATAGACACCTTTAGGGTATTTATTATTACTGCATTTTGGGTATATATATATATAAGTTTATTTATTTTTAATTGGTCTTTATTAGACCTTTTCCAAAGGTTTTCCTCTGTAGCTTTCTCTTTCAGTGTATCTGCAGACTACTGCTTCCCCCTTCTCAGTGAATCCATCAGAGAGCAGCTCTGACGGCTTGATCTGTAGCCCTTATCTCTGATCTCCTGACAGCTTATAAACAGTCATTTAAAGGGGTTATCTTATCACAGACAATTCGGGCATATCGCTAGGATATGCCCCCACTGTCTAAAAGGTGCAGGTCCCACCTCTGGGACCCGCACCCATATCCAAAATGGAGCCCCGAAAGTGGTGAAGGTTGCACTGCGCATGCGCAGCTGCCCTCCAATCATTTTCTATGGACCCCATAGAATAGCTTGGCTATTTCCATCGGGCCCATAGAAGTGAGTGAGAACGGTGGCCGGCCATGCACGGTGTGCTCCCATTCACTTCAATGGGGAGAGTGCTCAGTAGTGGCCAGACCAGAGTCCTCCAGCCACCACCTTGCGGGGCTCCGTTCCTGACATAAGACAATGGGGGCACATCCTAGTGATATGGCCCCATTGTCTGTCATGGGAATACCCCTTTAAGCTAAATTCTTATTAAACTGATAATAATGGGTGATTATTAGCCATTAGGGAAGTAAAGGAAAAAAAAAACATAGAAAATGTTTAACAAAGAACAATTTAAAAATGATTTTAGTCCAAAGTGAGTAAAATGGAACAATAAAACATGTCCCCAAGGCTGGAAATAAACCATGTAATACCACGTGCCTAAAAATACAATTCTTCCCACTGTATTCATTGACACTACCCTCCTCATAACTGTGGTAGTCTTCAAGTGCCATCTCAAAATCAGAAGCTAATGTATTCTGACTTCATTTAGTGTCATGAAGATCCCTTGGTAGGATGGTCATACCCTATGGATTGAAGGGGGTCTATATTTAGTGTCAGATATTAAAACCTGATCTTTAAATGTCAGTAGCCGCTAGACTATATTGGCTATGGCCTGGCATCTGTCACCTCTCCTTGTCCCTTAGGATCCCAAGTCCCAGTTCATGCAAATGCAAAAAAAAAGGACCCTATGGGATATAAGCTCCTGATACTTCATCTCATATTGGGTGGTCTCATTAAGTTGAGATGCGGATGTTGTAAATGCATTATATCAACCAAATGTGCCATAGTCGGATATAAATATGTTTGGACACATGTCCCCGTATTCAGAATATCTACATTGATTTCTACATTTGTCTTCTCATTGCTAAATTTAGTTTCCTTGGGTCTAATCTAACATATAGCAAATGGAAGCACTACGATGTGCTCTGACACCCTGCAAAAAGTACCCTTTCACTACTGAACTGTTCAATTGCCCTCTAGTGGTAAGACAGAATATTGCTGCACCTTAATTATTATACCATCTTAAATGATGTATTAGTAGGCGCTTCCACCAATCTAACCGGATATGTCAGTTATCATTGTAAAAACTGGAAACTTTAAAGGACATCTGTCAGCAGATTTGTACCTATGACACTGGCTGACCTGTTACATGTGCACTTGGCAGCTGAAGACATCTGTGTTGGTCCCATGTTCATATGTGTCCGCATTGCTGAGAAAAATGATGTTTTATTATATGCAAATGAGCCTCTTGGAGCAACGGGGCCGTTGTCATTACACCTAGTGGTTCTGCTCTTTCTGAAACTGCCGCACCCCCTCCACTTTGATTGACAAGATCCAGCAGTGTTAACGTCATGACACCTGGACCTGTCAATCAAAGTGCAGAGGGCGCAGCAGTTGCAGAGAGAGCAGAGCCTCTAGGTGTAATGGTAACGCCCCCGTTGCTCCTGGAGGCCCATTTGCATATTTTAAAACTTCCTTTTTCTCAGCAATGCTGGCACATATGAACATGGGACCAACACAGATGTCTTCAGCTGCCAAGTGCACATGTAACAGGTCAGCCAGTGTCATAGGGACAAGTCTGCTGACAGATGCCCTTTAAGAATAGCCCACCAGATGTAAATGTATAAGAGCTTGCTTTATTTCTTCATGATATCAAATAGATATACCTGCATTGTGCCAGCTCCCCTTCTTTGTGCCAAGTGCAACTTTGTGGTGCATGGTTGTATCGGGGGAATCTAAGTAAAGGATGTAGAAAAAGAGGATATTCGCCCATTTTGGATAAAACTGGTCATAATCTATGTGGCAGTGTAAATGACGTGTAAAATGTATCTAGGACATAATTGGTGAAATAATGGCTTTAAAGGCTATGTATACCTTTGGAGGAATTTTTTTTCTTATGATTGCATGTTACTCATTTCTGGCTAAAAATAATTTTCTCAATTGGTCTTTATTAAAAAAATATTGAGCCGTTCTGTCACAAAGGTTTATCTGTTTTTCTAGCTGTGTGACTGGTACTCTCACTTTGTGCCAGTCATCTAATAAACCTTATCTCTAAACTACTAAGAGGTCATAAACACTTATTTAAGCCACATTCTTATCAGTAAGATAAGGATTGAGCTTTACTAAGTGCTTATAAGTTCAGAGAGCAGAGATAAGGAGCCTGTCAGCTCCTGGTCTGATGGAAAAGACAGAAAATCCAAAGGGTGCTTCTAGAGCATCTCAGCTCTGTACAGAAAAAAAGGCTCCATATTTTTAATAAAGACCAATTTAAAAAAATATTTTTAGCTCAAAATGAGTACAATGCAATACTAAAAAAAAGAATTGCCCCCCAAGACGTACATAGCCTTTAAGCTTCATAGTTTTTTTTTTTTTTTTTTTTTGAAGAGAAGAAATTCCCTGTGCGCTGAGCTGAAGTCATCTTATTAGCAGGCTGGATGAGATAGACGTCTCTCAGAAATAAATATAATCCACGGGAAATGGCTTTGCCTACAGCACAGAGGGTGACCGATTGTATCAAGATCAAGCTTAGGGCATATAGAGGAATTCATGGGCCCGGCTAGTGATGAATTATCTATGGGAGATGGGTCCATTCATAGGAGTAATTACTAGGCAGATCCTAATTAATAATGAGAGGTAGCAATGGTGCTGACGTGCGTTCATTATATTTAATTCTGAGAGCTAATGGTTTGGATGATATGGCGGTGCAGAGGTAACACACACTAATGGACAGTACCTGCAGGGGTAAAGGTGAAGGACTGAACTGCAAAACAAGAAGGTAAAGACAAGGTGAGTTACAACCTCCTCCGAAATAATAATATTAAGACATTGCAGTGATGGAGAGGTGAGAGCGACGCTTCTGCGGCATGGGGACATGACTTTGTTTGAAGCAATAGCCACTTAGCAGCCAATGGAGGTTTCTATCAAGTGATACATTGCCAGGAACCAGAATGAGAATGTAAGCTTGGTGCATCCCATAGGCAGACAGGCTGCAGAAAGATGGTCAGATGCAGCGGAGCTGAGTTTGTCAGATGCAGGAGACTTGAATGAGTCATTTGGCCTAACACGTGGTGTACTGAGATTCGTCGGTTCGGATAGGACTGCATTAACAAGGTTTGTCACATTGTAAATAAAAGACATTGAGGGTGACAGGACAAATTCAGATCTGCTACATCTGTTCAACCACTAGGTATCCCAATGCAGTCTATTATATTTTCCGCTGTAATGAGTTAGCATGAATGGAATTCAGACTGAAGTCTATACATATATACAAGTTACCGAAGACCTTAAAGGGATTGTCCCATCAAGACATTAATGGCATATGGTTAGGATATGCCTTAGATGTGAGATGGGTGCAGGTCCCACCTCTGGGACTCACTCATATCCAGAAAAGGACCCCTGAAGTGAAAAATAGGTGAGCACTGGCTCCGCTATTTCCAGTAGTCCCAAAGGGGTAAATGTTCGGCTTGCACTCCATTTACCGCTATGGGACTTCCTATTTTTGTAGAGGAAGCCATGCATGCGCCGTGCGCTCTCCTTTACTTCAGGGGCTCCTTTTATGAGATAAAGTCAGGTCCTAGAGGTGGGACTTGTACCTATCTGCAATTTATGACAAACCCTAGCAATACATCATAAAGGTTGATATGGGACAACCCCTGTAAATAGGGTTTTATGCAATTGACAATTGTATAATTTAAATGTATATAAGGGTGAGTCCAGATATAGTGGTTCTATTGAGATACAGATGCGTCCTTCCTTTCCTGTTCTCTTGGGTTGCCATATCCCCCAATGCATGGCACAACATGACCAACTTTGAAACAGAAATAAATAAATACATGATTTTGTGATACCTTGTCAGGAGATGTACAGTATATGCTGTATTGGCGACCACCTAGTGGCTGTGAAGTGAACTGCAGCCTGTCATAGGTTTGCCAAACATTTTGAATCAAATTTATAGATTAAGGAAATTCAAGGAAAGTTATAACCATGAAGGAGGTTTTATAGCAGTTTTCTGAAAATCTCAATCAAACACACGTGGCCTCACCCTAGAGAGAACCCACAGAAACAGTTTTGAATAAAAAGAAACATACATGTGACTGCACCTTACATTTAGATATGGTGTAGAGAAAGCTGAAAGATTCAATCAAATTATTATTATCTGAGGTTTTAATGAAAGTATCACTATCTGCCCCCTAGAGGTGGATTTTAGCACTGCAGGTCTATGGATGGAAACCATCTATTAAAGGAATTGTCCATTTGGACAAAGGTCTGTGTTTCCCAGATACAGTGCCACTCCTGGAAGTGAAGAGTCCTATAGTGTGTGCGCTATTATATTAGCCTTAGGCATACATTTCCAGGAAAGATATTAAAATCACAGGCATATTTTTCAATACATTTAAAGGAATATTGCATAATGAGACCGGTCTACGTAGAAGTGATCGTAACAAAACGGCTGTGATGAGATCTTGAAAGCAATGAAAATCTATCATGTCATATTTCATATTTCTCATATTCCCCTAATTCCTCATTCCAGGGACAAATTGCCGGCACCTTCTCAGACCCTCCTCCTTGTGCTCGCTTATATCTCTCCTGCCTTTGTTTCCCTGAATCTCCATAATTCCATCCATTAATATTCACCGTCTGGAGAGTTCAAACATCTGATACCGTCGTATCTCAGGAGAAGTCGTGCGACAATATACCGGATCATACTTTGAACTGCTGTTGGTTTGATCTAGCATCTTATCCATTTGATCTTCAGCTCTGCAAAGATCTATCAAATTCCCTGGTCCTGGAGAAGCAGGAGGTTTTGATGTACCAGGAACTATTACATAGGCCTATGAGAAGCAAGGACCGCAGGAATGATCTGGGTCAGAGTATGGTGATGTGGGAACAGAACGTGACCTAATAGGGAAAGGCATCTATCTATCTATCTATCTATCTATTTATCTATCTATCTATTTATCTATCTCCTATCTATCTATCTATCTATCTCATATCTATCTAATATGGAAAGGAATCTATCTATCGATCTATCTATCTATCTATCTATCTATCTATCTATCTATCTATCTCATATCTATCTAATACGGAAAGGAATCTATCTATCGATCTATCTATCTATCTAATCTCTCTATTTATCTCATATCTTTCTATATTTTATCTATCTATCTATCTATCTATCTATCTATCTAATCTCTCTATCTATCTCTTATCTATCTATATATCTATCTTTCTATCTATCTCATATCTATCTATCTATCTATCTATCTATCTATCTATCTATCTCATATCTATCTACCTATCTGTATCTCATATCTATCTATCTATCTATCTCCTATCTATTTATCTATCTCCTATCTATCTATCTATCTCCTATCGATCTATTATCTATCTATCTATCTATCTATCTATCTATCTATCTATCTATCTATCTATCTATCTCATTTCTACCGATCTACAGTATCTATTTGCTTTAGCAATAATTCTGGTCTTTATACATAAGGTTTTCCCCAGGCTAGAGAAACAAGTGTACACGATTCAAGATGTCCTACAGTTTCTAACCGGACAAGAACAAGTTGTTCTCAAGACAAAATTCATTGAGTAAAATTTGGGATTATTTCTTTTAGATATATTACGATTATCTACTACTTTCTCTACAACATATCTGTAATGTAAAACTCAGAGACATTATCTACACAGTATGGTTTTGCACTATTGCCATCTCTTTGCTGTGTCCCGTCATACCACATAGCACGTGTCCATTCCTGATCTCATATCTTACCGGCATAGTTGCTGAGCCCCTTTCTCTTCTTTCTGCGCCAGTACAGCCATATGCTGAATCCCATGAGAATTACCCAGCATGCACCACCAATTCCTGCGATGAAGGCCGGCTGCTTTACAACATCTGTGATCTGCTCAGTGATGCTGTTGTTATTCTCAGTGATTACAACTTCATTGCGATTTCCTGTAACAGAATGTAACATCATTATAGTACAGAGGATGCACAAGATAATGAAATCTGGAGGAAACTCCAGCAAGCAACTACAGGATCTGGGGTCCAGAGAGTCCCAATAGATTCCAGTTCTACAAGATGAAACACTAAGCGGGGGCCGGCCTCCCAGGATAGCTCTACTGGCCGGTATGGGGTTCATCAGCTGGACACACATGTATCAGTCCCAGCACCTAGCGGGATGGGTTGGCAGGGCATATGCCTGGGTTCTATATTTCTGGCAGGTACCAACAACAGCTGGTCAGACAGATTTTAAAAAATCTAGCAAACCAGTGGCTATTAGTAGGTTATGTGTATGTGTAGCCTGTTTGTATGTGAGTCTGTGTGTCAGGTATGTATGTGCTTGTCTATGTATGAGAAAAAGAGCCTAGTATGCCACTCTGGATTTCTGTGCAAATATATATGCATTGGCTGGGGGGAGCTCTTTCTCATGATGGAGAGCGCCTAATATGCAAAGTATATGTGTGGAGTATTGTAGACCAGGCAACGCTGTTCTGGGTTTTTGGAAAAGATATGAAAAATTAGCTTTTCTAAGACTGTCTCATACGAGCAGATGTAAAATGTGCTAATCTTCATAGATTTTTCCCAGAAACCCAGAGGAGCGTTGACTGGCACACAATACTCCTTATGCTTTCTTTTTCTATTCAACCATTCACAATGTTCATCCTTAGCATGAGCCTGTGTGTATCTATGTGTGTGCTGATGGGTATGTGTGTGCGTATTTACTGTATGCATATATGTGTCTATGGGTATGTGTTTTATGTATATGTGTGAGTTTATGTGTATCTATGTACGTGTGTCTATAGGTGTGAGTTTAATGTCTTTGTATATGTGCATCTGTGGTTGTATGTTTGGCATATATTTATCTATGTATGCAAGTCCATGGGTGTGTGTTCTGAGTATACCGTATGTTTTTGTCTGTTTGTGTGTGTCTATGGGTGTGTTTTATGTATATGTGTGAGTTTATGTGTATCTATGAATGTGTGTTTATGGGTATGTCTTTTGGGTATACCATATGTTTTTGTCTGTTTTTGTGTGTGCGTGTATGGGTATGTGTTTTGGGTATGAATTTTTGTCTATGGGTGTGTGTTTTGGGTATATACAGTATGTGTGAGCTTGTGTGTATCTATGTACAGTATGTGTGTGTATATGTGTGTATCTACAGGTACAGTATGTTTCTGTGTGTATGTGTGTATCTATGTACGTACGTATGTGTTTATGTGAATATATTTTGGGTAAGTGTGTTTGTATATTTATGTATCTATGTGCATGTGATTTGTGTGTATCTGTGTGCGGGTTTGGTTGTTGTCTGTGTGTATATGTGCTTTTCAGTTTGTCTTCTATACGTCTCTGTGTAGACACTTTGGGGGTCATTTATTGAGACCGACAATTTAGACACCCATCTTAACCTCCCTGTGCTGGTGCTGTATGTGGCCAAGTTATGTAGAGCCGCAGGCCTACATCGGTATAATGAAGGAAAGGCACATCATAGGGTCAAAAGAATAGATGTTCCAAAATTGTTATTACTAGAGATGAGCGAGTAGTGTTCGATCGAGCTGGTATTCGATCGAATACTACGATATTCGGCACACTCGATTTCAATCGAGTATAACGGCGATGGCGCACTTAGAATTCGTTTCCCCTCCCACCTTCCCTGGCGCTCTTTTTCCACCAATCAACATGCAGGGGGGGTATGACAGGCACGCTGAGCACGCTGGCAGCGCGAAAACAGCGTCTACATGCATTGGCTGGAAAAACCATGTGACCTCGAATATTAAAAACTCAGCTCTTCCTGCTCGTACGCATATGCTGCGTGAACTTAGTCAGGGACAGAGGCTGGAGAAGGGAGAGACAGATTTTAGCTGTTGGACAGGCAGGAGCGTGAATAAAAGCCCTTATCAGGGCTACTACAGTGGACTTCAGTGATAGGTTTACTACAATATAGACTTTACAGAGAACGGCTGCTGTATTCAGGGATAGCTGCTGGAGTAGGGACAGAGAGAGGCATTAGTGGTGTATTAGGTGCTCTGCTACATACCAAACTATATTTGGCACTACTGCTGTGTACCTTGAAATATACAATATCTAGGCCTTTTAATTGGGCAACTGTACTGTGCGTTCTCTTGCTAAATAATTTCACATACCTGCTGTAAATACCCACCGTCTGTTCAGCTTTAGTACACGGCTGGTGTACTTTGAATAAAAAATAAAATACAATATCTAGGCTTTTTATATAGGGCCCCACTGTACTGTGCGTTCTCTTGCTAACATTATCTCACATACCCTGGTGTAAATACCACCGTCTGGTTCATGTTTACTACACGGCTTGTACTTTGAAATATACAATATCTGAGGCATTTTAAGTAGGCCACTGTACTGTGCGTATCTATTGTTAAATTATCTCAGCATACCTGGTGTAAATACCCACCGTCTGTTCAGTTTACTACACGGCTTTGGTACTTTGAAATGATACAATATCTAGGCCATTTGAATAGGCACTGTACTGTGCTGTTCCTCTTGTTAGAATTGATTCTCACATACCTGGTGTAAAATCCCACCGTCTGTTCACGTTACTACAGGCGGCTTTGTACTTTTGAAATATACAATATCTAGGCCATTTTAATAGGCCCACTGTACTGGTGTGCGTTTTCTTGGTTGAAATTATTCTTCACATACCTGGTGTACATACCCCCGTCCTTGTTTCAGCATTACTACCCGTGTCTTTTGTACTTTGAAATATACATATGTAGGCATTTTTAATAGGCCACTGTACCTGTGCGCGTTCTCTTCTAAATTATTCTCACATACCTGGGTGTAAATACCCACCGTCTGCTTTCAGCTTACTACAACGGCCTTGGTATGCTTTGAAATAATACAATATCTAGGCATTTAAAAATAGGCCACTGTACTTGTGCGTTTCTTGTTAAATTATCTCCACATACCTGGTTGTACATACCCCCGTCTGTTCAGTTACTACACGGCTTGTTGTACTTTGGAAATATACATATCTAGGGCATTGTTAATAGGCCACTTGGTACTGTGCGTTCTTCCTTGTTAAATTATCTTCACCACATACCTGGTGTAAATACCCCCGTCTGTTCGAGTTACTACACGGCTTTGTACTTTGAAATATACAATATCTAGGCCATTTAATTAGGCCACTGTACTGTGCGTTTCTTGTTAAAATTATCTCACATACCTGGTGTACATACCCACCGTTCTGTTCAGTTACTACACGGC